>JALIZH010013528.1:0-62571 GCA_030522465.1 Rhipicephalus appendiculatus
ACCGATTTCGTAGTTTAAAGCCGGCCACCCATTACAAACGGCGCACACCTTAGTGCGCGTATTCCCTTAACACCACGTAGTGGGTGCACAGCAAATATGCACTAAGTGGTTGAAGTAGGCACTCCGGACAGAATTTCGCTATCGCATTCAACTCTTAAAGGCGAAGATTAAGGGTCCCCCCAATTTTTTTATTTTCCTTTTAGAACGGAGCTGTTAGAACGTTCCTAGGTTTCTCATGTCGTCGTGCACAGTTTCCGCGTAGACAAGAGAAGGCTTGAGAACTCACTCCGTGACGTCACAGACCTTGCCCGACGGAGAGCGACCCTATCGGCCATCGCGCAATTTGCGCGTTCATGCAGTGGCAGCAGTGTAAGCACTTGGTCAGTCGACGGTGTATACGCGACAGTGACACTATCAGCCCCTGTCGCAGCCACGGGCTCATAGCGTTAGGATGCTCTAGCAAGTCCTCTCGATAAAAAAAAATAAAAGAAAGAAAAAAAGGTGCCTCCTTTTGCGAACCCCGAAATGGGCGGGGGCCGCGTAATTCAACCAGTTGCTGCTATGGCGCCACAAGACGGGTCACAACGACGTTGTTTAATGAAAACGCGAGTGTCCTTGTGTTGCAGGTTTTCTTGAGGAGCCTCGAAATCTTGGAAAATATTATTGGTGATCAGGTCATCAACTTTCCTTTGTATGCAATGTTTACTTCGGAAACTAAAACCTTTTATTTCATTATTTGATGGCCCTAAGATCAGTGGTAGCTATGAGAAGTGCAACAAAAAGTTACCTTAAACAAGAGCGGCTTTCCCCCAGCTCCACTGGTGTTTGGCGTTTGCGATAGTAGAACCATGCTACATATTTTTTTCTATTATGTTCGCGAGAATGATACAATAGTCCGTATTTCAAGAGTTTCTTGTTGGCAAAAAGACTTTACTTGAGCGGGTGATCTTTGTAAATAATGCGTCGAGCTGAATAACCCGTGCATTGGAATAAGTACAGTCCGGTCCACTGTTTAAGTTTAAGATTTCTGGTGACGCCGCTTCACTTTGTTAGGTTACACGATGCTAGCTATGCTTAGTTAGGCTAATTAACCGGTGTAAAAAAGCGATGCGCGCCCGGTGTCGGGCCGACCCCTGCCACAGCCGCTACGTAAAACAAAGGCACATATGCGATGGAGCAAAGAAAGCGACAGCCAGTTGACTCAGGGAGGCGCGACAAACACAGCACACAAGAAAAGAAGGGACACTGGAAGACGCGATATTACTACCAATTTACATATTTTATTACGGAAAACATATATTTAAAGCGCCGTTAAACCCGATAGACCGAACGAGTCGATTTAAAAAGATTAAATGAAGCAGCGCTCCGCACAATCATGTCACGTGTCGTTCGTAAGAGGCTGCCTTAGCGTTCTGCAGATTAACCGAAGGATGATTTATACAACTTGGCTCCTCCCGCCCGATATTGTTTTCTTGTTTGTCGTGTTAGTCGCGGCCTCCCTACATCATGCAACAAAACCAACTCGCCCAACTTTTTATTGTACTGAACAAGTTGACGTTTACTCTCACGTCAGACAAAGCGACATGAGAGGCCAAATGATATGATCGGACGTGCACACGCACCGCTGCTTTAGTGGTGCTCTCGACAACAGGCGCCACGTCGACAGGTGGCGCGTTGATGCATTCTGCCACGCGATCCCGTGGTTCGTAAAATTCTGCTCCCGCCTGTTCAACAGCGTATTAACAGGAGTGGCAACAGCGAGAATAATGTATAACTGCCCGGGGCGAGTTCTCACAGTCTTATAATTTCTCTGTCAGAATAGTATCATTTTGAGAGGAACAAAACAATTAATAGCCATTTCGTAGGTAGCCGACGCACATACAACCCTGACATTATCAGGGGCGGCTGGCAGAAAAGTACAAGTGCCATACTCGCCGCGAGAGATTAGCAGCCAAGATGCCGTAATGCTAATATCCAGAAGGCGTGTTCGATTTCTGGCCATGGTGGCGGAATTTTAGTCTCGGAGAACTGAAAGACAGAAAGAAAAACTTGGAGGACGCTTGAGCTTCGCATTCAAGAGTAGAAGGCGATAGCGTAATCGGGCCCCGTGCGAATCGCCTTCCTAATTGCTAGCCCTAGCTTCGGTTCTCCGTGCATGCCTCAACCGTGCCGTAAGGAAACGAACGACTGTGCGCGTAACATTGGCTGTTTCGAGCTATCCTAGAATGCCTACTGCAAGTACAGTGTTAAGTGCACACTACGCCAAAATTATTAGATGCGAAGCAGCTCTTTGACTAACCTGTGTAACGCTGTCCCTCCGTACGTCCGTACGACCGCGCCGCAACGCGCTCCCCTCGCCGCAGGTGTTGGAGCGGTGCCAAGTAGGTCACGCCGCAACTGCGCGTTGACGTCACGCTCCCCTCGCAGTGCACGCTGACGTCACTCTCTCCCTCGCCTGCCGCGCGCTCGCCGCAGCGCCCGCAGCTGCCGCCTCGTCCGTTCGCCCGCAACACCTGCCGCTACCGCCGCTCGCTGCGCTACCGCGACCGCCGCTCGCTACACCGCCGACTCGTCGGTTCACGCGCAAAATTAACACCATCTTCCCAAAGGGAACCCTGATGGGATGCGAAGCACCCGCGTTAGCGCCGTTCAACCCGTGACGCCACCCGTGCGCAACGCTGCTGCTTCGCATCCCATCAGGGTTCCCTTTGGGAAGATGGTGTTAATTATTCCTTTTGCAAATCAGTGAAGGGCCCTCAACGCGTCCCATAAGGCAACACGCGAACCTACGCAACTGCTCATTTTGTGGAAGCTTTTGCAGCTGATGGTGATGAAATTTTTTCTGAGCGCTTTGTAATGGGTGGCCCTTTAAAACATCCCACTCGTTGCGTAATTCACATGTTTTGACGTCTGGCGCGATTCTGCGCTTCTGCCACGCAATATTACATGCGTTGAGGATAATCCTTCCACTACATGACATTCATATAGTGTTTTCTTTGTTTTCGCATTAGCTTCCATTCAAGAAAAAAAAAACAGAAATATCGTAGGGCTGTGGTGGAACCCCTGCTTGCCACGCAGATGGCGTGAGTTCGATTCTCCCTCGAATCGAAGGTTTTTTTTTGTATTTGTTTTATTTCCGTCTTTCTCGATTTTTCGGTCACAGACAATATGATATTTTTTCGATCCCAACCAACGACACCCCTGAACCGATGCTGACGCCGACACCACAGTTACTGCGAAACGAGCTGTATAACACTATCACGTTACAGCACCCATATATTTATATTTTGGTTCACTTTCAAGGACCTCAGGCATGGTGAAAATTTATTCTAAGTCCCACCCTACGGCGTCCCTCATAATCATAGCTCTTAGCGTCTTAGCACGTAAAACCCTAGATGTTACTTTTTTAGAACTTTTCCTGGCTATACAACACATTTTCGCTGAGTATGTTTTGCTTGCTTATTCAGGCAAAGCAACTGCTCCACCTTTCTTTTTTTCCTCATTTTACGGTTTAAAACAATGAGAAGAAGCCGCAACATATTAATATTCCAAGTAGCCTGGCCATTTCGGTAACACTCTCTGTAAAGTTAGGACATCATTCATGCTAAAAATTACCACGGTGATTTTTTTTTTACCAAGTACCGAAGATCAGGAGGAAGTTTAAAATGGCCTTATGAAATATAAGCATGTGATTCCAAAAAAAAAAAGTTAAAATAAATAAATGAATGTTTGAACTTACCTGCTCCTTTCAGCGCAGAGCATTTGAACTGATATGTAACTGATGCGTAGCCTGTAAACGCCGGCCAGGCAACTAAAGAGCTCAACGCGCTTCTTTCTTCTTTCCCGTTTCGATGCCTTCGAGTGAGGTTCGAACGTATTCAAGATCACAACATTTGCTCGAGCAGTCGGATAAACCCTGTATGCAGCCAAATCTGAAACGACGTATGCAGTTGGGAGCTGCTTGCTTCTTCTGTTCAGGCTCACCCTTTTTGCCTTTACCAAGTTTTCGCAGACATAAAGACTCAAATTCACTTCTCCTGTATGCCACGTACTCTTCAACGCAAATATAAACGCAAAAAAAAAAATTAGCAGACGAATAGAAAGTGATGCAGCGTAATACCGAGAACCTCGCTGCATAAGTCCGCCAGCGTATAATATTCCCGAGTCGAAAATATGTAAAAAATCGAAGGCGATAGTTTTGCCCCTGGAGCGAGTGAAAATGCACCGCGAATGCGTTCAGGTGTATGGGAAGCCGGCGTGAACGGGCACGCCGAACTCGACCGAAAAGTGAGAAAAATGAAAGCAAGGGGTAAGGGCTCTATCGCTCTGAATGTGACTGGGCGCGCATGCATGTATACGGGCAGAAAACGCAACACCAAAGTAAACCCCCCACGGCCAGTGGCCATTTTCTGGAAGGACCCTATAGGTAAATAGAGCCGATGTACCCAGAGAGGGCCAGCGAACGTTCGAAAATGGCGTATGCTTAGACAGCCTTGGGACGTGTGCGCTTCTCTGAGTGGAAAGAAAAGTTCTCGAGGTTCCGGGAGTCCCATGCTTTCCGGGTAACGTTCTCGCTCTATCAAAATTGCTTCCTCCAAGCTTTATTTCTCGTTTGCTTTGATGCATAGCTTCTCTCTTTCTCCTACTTTCTTTTCGAGTTTCTTCCCAAAGATTTTCTTTCCCTTCGTTTCACACAGTTTTGCTTCGTTTTTTGTCTGCTTCGATTCATTCATTTTAACTCCACCGAAGCCGGAAGGCTTGAGCAGCCAAAGAGCCAAAGAGAGGCAGAACGCCTGGGCCGGGCCATAGGTATACACTATAGTGGAAGACCGAACACGCCGAAATGGTTGCGCAGGAGCTCTCGGTATATGTAGAGAGCGGCGCACTTGGGCGACGCCGCTCAGATGTAAGGAAACCCGACTCCCACCCCGCGATCTGCGGTCGTCTCGCGGAGACCCGAGAGTGACGACGAAAGAGAAAGAGAGAGAAGTCCATTATCTGGGGACTTCGTACGGTCGGAGCCCCCACCACTCTGCGGAACCTCGACGCAGAACACACTCTCAGGTCACGGCATACATTTCCATACGCGAAAGAAAACCGCCCTGCCCTGCACCCCCCCAACTTTATTGCCCCCTCCCCCCTTCTCCACGTCTTCCGGCCTTGCCGGGACACCGGGTTGGATTCAGCGGCGTGCTCCGTTCTGTGTGTAGTTGTGGCTTAAACAAGCACAGTTCACACTGCGTCGTAGGTGGGGGGGGGGGGGAGGGGAGGGAGGGGGGGGGGGAGAGGAGGGGCTGCATGGAAGCCGACAAAGAAATATCGGCGTCATCATCGCTCCGTTCGTCGTGATCGGCTTGCAGCAGAACCTCACTCCTCGGGACGTGCCCCGCACCCCTTCTCGCCACCGCAACTTACCTCGGTGATGTTATAGGCACCGCCGTGCATTACGACGAAGCTGGACTCGCCTTTGAGAACACCTGGACCAGGTTGTTTAAATGGTAGAGGCGCGGTATACTAAATCAGCTCGAAGCAATAGGGCCTTCTCCTGTTCAGAAAACTCGTGCGCTTACTACAGCTTTCGTTTGTTTTCTTTTTTGCATACATGTCCTAGCTTTAACAGATCTCACGGGTAAGGTGGGCTCGGCTATTACGGTGATATTCTTACGCGTTTTCAATTTTCTTTTCCCTGGTTCGGTGAAGTGGAGCGCACAAGAAGGAAGTAGTAGCATTGCAGAGGACATCGCAGGTGCTACACTTGTGGGCTTCGTGAGCAAGTGTGTGCTATGTAACCAACTTGATTGTACATTCTTTTATCAATGCTGTAGGCAAGTGAAAATGTGAATATTTTCTGCTTGCGCATCGAGAAACGGCACAAGCGCACAGCTGAATTTTCGGTCATCATTATATGCTCTTCGTCGGGCTTTTCAAATGTGCAAGAAGCCGGATCGGACTTGTGCCGAGAATATGTGCGGCTTTTACAGTCACAACGATAGTGAGTGCAATGAACCGTCTGGTATGCTGGAATACCAAGGTTAGGATGCCTGCTGCGAAGCGGAACACCTTGTCCTGAATGCCAATTTCAAATCTCAAATGTATGTTATGAAAGCGAGCTGGTCGTTTTTAAAGGCGCATTAATACGCAGTCAGTATCAATAGCGATCTCTTCTGAATACGTAAAAACCACTGCTCAGCAAGACGCATATGAAATGGCATTTCTGACAAGATTTTTTGCTTTGTTTGCTTACATAGCACACTCAATGGTGAGGGTTACAACAATAGGGAAGAAATAAATGAAAGAGATGAGATTGCAGTAAGACGGTCGATTACACGTCGGACGGCACTTCCTACGAGGTTGTCCCGAGAAAGAAAGCCGGACGTACGAACAATGACTGCCCAACCTTCGCTCCTCAATCACATCGCTGAGCTCTCCGTAGCTGCACCACTCTGTGCATTTGCGATTGTGCCGAGGTTGTGGGACCGACGGGCTCCTACGGAAGCTGTCTACGCACACGCAGCATGTTTAGTTGCTGCTTTCGGCATGCCAAATGAAGCCTAGGGGAGCTAGTCACGCGAGCCATAGAAAGCACTCGCTCTCAATACGAAAGTGTGGCGTGCAAGCACAGTGCAGATGCGCTCAGTGAGAAGCTTAGCTCGGGGCTTTTTCTCTCTGCTCCTTGTCAGTCAAGCCGCTGTCTGGTCGTTACGAAGATTGGACAGCCGTTGACTTTGGTGACAGGTTGAGTGACACTGCCGGAAGAATCGGGCTTAGCTGAATAAGGGCCATCGACGACCGGCCGTCGCAGTTTCAGCGATCGTTTATGACGGCCTTACTTAGTTATTGTCGCCGGGCAGGATGTCTTCATTCTCACCTCTTGTCCCGTCCTCTTAGCTCGGCCCGTCTTGCTCCCTAAGTTATAACTGAAAAAAAAAAAACCGCGAAAGCAAAAATTCTTTCATCTTCTGTGCACTTTCATCTTCTGCGTCGAGTCTTGACGCTGCATGCTCTACAATATCAGAATCTGCAAATTAATCGCCGTTTCGCTTTGTGTGTTCTTCCTGCACTCCAATATCGCTTTGAATTTTTTACATTTCATTTTGAGCGACATGATGAGCACCCTGTCATCTTCACTACGTGACGTGCCGGAGGCTTCTTGTTTGAAATCTTAAGAAAGAAAAAGGCGGGGCGTAGCTCGCACTAGTGGCGCAAGGCTAAAGACTCAGCGGAGCTCATCGAAACTTGGCTGGTTCTGGCGTTTCGAGGTTAAGCCAAATTTTTGAATCGTCGATGTGCATGCGGTTGTTCCACGTCTCGGTAAATCGTATCAAACGCATGTAAAGGGTGGCCCTCCGCAGCAGTTCATCGTGTCTAACGTCCGCGGCGTGCTCCGCAGCGACCTCACGTTGAGCAAGGCCAATGTGAACTCGTATTGCCCGACGCCGTCAAAGGCGGCCCAGCAAGCTCGGCTAATTATCTCGTCACGACTGGCGAAGCACAGCGGTTGCGCGCTACAACCAAGCGGGTGGGCGAAGCCAAGAGCAGGTGTGCCACAGTGACGTCATGGCGCATGCGCAGTCACGCGCAGCTGCCAGGAGCTCGGCTGAGCCGTGTCTGGGCTTGCGAAGCAGGAGGGAACCTATGCCACCAGTTGCCAGGTAACGAGTGGTGGTGTCATCACTGGATCGAGTTTTTTGTTCGGGACGGACGAACCAACGATCGGCATTAACAGCTCCTCCGTTAAAAACAGAATGCGGAGAAGCTGTGACATAATGAAGAGGCGTTGCTCACAGCCTGTTAATACCACTCTCAACGCTGTGTTTCGTTTGCGGATTTATTTTTAACAGCCAAGCTGTTTAAGCTAGCTGTAATTTGGGTTTGCCGCCTGTCAGAAAACTATAATCATCATAAATGGGTATGTGCCACATAAATGAGGTGAATCCTTCTACTTACCACTGGCACACAAAAATGAAGAAGGCAACAGTTTGCGCAACAATTATGCCACTTAAATTGGGTAAATATCACCACTCACCTCTGTTCCACCAAAAATGAAGAATGCAACAGGTTATCTCAACAAATGTGCTTCAGAATTTGGGTAAATCTCACCGCTCACCACTGCTCCACTAAAAATGAAGAAGGCAACAGATAGCCCAATAAATGTGCCACAGAAATTGGGTATAAATCTCACCATTCACCACTGGTCGACTAATAATGAAAAAAAAAAGGCAACGGTTAGCGCAACAACAAACGGCTGCGAAGCGACGGCGGCGAGAGGATCGCTCGAAGAGCCCGAGTACGTAAATCGAGAGAATATTAGGTAACGGGAAAGGTAACGGCGGTTGCGAAAATAGCCCCAAGTGATTGAAGGCCTACGCCAACGACGACGTGAGCATAGATCTATGAGAGGTGCGAACGCTTGGTTTCAGCGCGAGTTTATGTCTCTGGAGTTGGGATATCCGTGTCGTGTCTGTGACTGTCTGTGGTTTAACTGGAACCTCTCTGCGCTGAGAATCAACGTAGAAACAACCTAGCTAAAGCCTAGCAACGACATTGAAGCAACCTAGAAACACAGCTGCATCACCTAGCTAAGACCTAGAAACAACCTAGAAGCAACCAGATCAGTTTTCAGAATCGTCCAATTTCGCTGTTTCAAGCCTTGCGCGTGTTAGTGCAAATTTCATCAATTTTTTTCCTTCGGCTTATAAAACATTTCGAGCATAGTTCTCTGTGGGTAATGTGCGTGATGCCGCTTTTCCGAGACAAAGCACTGGTGGAAACAGTGCGCTGTTTCAGGTGTATATTTTGAAGAAAATCAATTATGTGTTTAAAAAATTATTTTTTCGTCTGAAGCTGTACCCGTCCTTAAATTCTAGCTTTCCAGACTAGGGGTGTCTTTCTCGTTCGACTTCTCCGCTTTTTGGTAGCATCCATGCTCCGCCACGAACGGCACAATATTCTTTATATATTCAGAGCTTCCGTAGTGCTTCTTGCTGACCCAGAGCTCGCGGCATCAAACCCGGGCGTGGAGGCTGCATTTTCGACGGAGGCGGAAATGCTTGATGCCAGTGTACTTAGATTTAGGTGCAGGTTAAAGAACACCAGGTGGTCGAAATTTCCCGAGCCCTCCGCTACGGCGTCTCATAATCATATTTTGGTCTTGGGACGGTAAACCTCAATTATTATTATTATTATTATTATTATTATTATTATTATTATTATTATTATTATTATTATTATTATTATTATTATTATTATTATTATGCGTAGTGCTGTTGCAGATGAGCTGACGTGAGTTAATCGTGGCTTCTCACCCTACCGCCAGTTTCAAAATATGGCCGCCTCGATGACGGCAGGGCTCTGTATTGACACACAACGCCGAAAGTGCCTTAACTCTCCACGTAACCCAGCGTTCACATATGTGGACAAAACATATCAGTAAATTATGATTAGGCAGGCCAACGACTTGCCTAAAAAAACTGATGGGTATTGTTGGTATTACTTAATGTTTCATAAACATATCTCCATGTGACCACTGACGTGAACAACCAGCGGTAATCCACCTTTTTCACGATGCCTCCACGCATGCGCCCTTCCTCTAGCGGAAAAGTCGCGAAAGCTTCTTCTTCTCGCATTCTGGCAACGCCGGTTGTTCCGACCCCTACCATAACTACCAAAACGGCAGAGGGCAGCACAGGAGAATGAAAGTGGCGGATTGCGCAGAGTACAGTAGCGTATTACTCAAGTCGCCCGTGGAGGTTTATACCTACGTTTTCTTTATTATTTCTCCTTAAATGCCTTACACATTTTGTATTATCTGGCTTTATTCGAGAAAAGAAAATGCTCATCTTTTTTATGTACTTTTTGTCGTACTGTGAGTGTCCGATGTTTTTTTAAGTTGAGTTGGCGCTGCGGCTTCCACTTTTGCGGACGCCAGGTATACCGAGTTCTTGTGAGAAGTTGTCAGAACGACGCATGGTAGTAGGGCGCTTCACTGTCGTATGGCTCTGCACGAAAAGCTATCCGCGAAAGGGCGGAATTTTCCTTTTAGAGGTTGCGTTTAGAATTTATTTGCCCTGTTCGAGAATTGGACTGAGTGATAAAGACTTGTATGTCACAGTTTTCGAGTTGCCTAGCGGAAGCGAACGTTTCCGGGCAGGAGAGCACCAATGATAGACGCGTTGAATCAAAGTTATCGGTAAGTAAATGTCTCTTGAACAATGCTGCTGCTGACGATGATGAGAGCTTCCGATTTGGAAGTAAACATAAACACACTAACAATCATATGGCGATAATGATGGGGACAATGATATGAACGCGATGAAGTACAGCTGAGTGCAAGCAAAAGCATCTGGAATTAGGAGGATGATGGGGATGTTGAAAGCACTGAATAGGAGCATAAACGTGTCGAAAAATGACGATAATGAAAGATAATGAAGAACGTGTTCTAGAGGAGCCGTTAACAAGGACAGGCCCCATGAACGATTATGGTTATGATGATACTGATGATCAACGGTTTGGGCTGATGAAGAAGCCATTCATTATGAGAAGTGGTGGTGATGATAACGATTAATGAGTGGAACCGGAGCCGTCGGTACGCAAAGTTTACAATAAACGACAGAGAATGATGATGGACCTAGTGTTTGGTGTTCCTAGCTTCCACATATGTGGAGAGTCGTTTTCTTCTACATATAGAAATATATTAGATGCGAAGCATCTTATGCTCGGGGCTCTGTCCAACCCTCCGGCGTCCCGTGTCCCGCGTCCCGCGTCCCCAGTCCCCCGTCCCGCGTCCAGCCACTTTCATGAAGTAGGGAAGCACCCATTATGCGAACCAGAACACTGTAGTGATATGAAGGCCGTCAACCATTACTACAGTCATCAGAGTCATGGCCGAGAGCACAGAGAGGCTGCTTAGAAATGGCTAGGCAGGTGGTGTCTGTCGCCCAGGTTGACCCCATCCCTTGATCTTGCTTGCATGTGTTTGGAGGGGGCTGGGCTATGTCCGTCCCTCCCGCGTCCGGCGTCCCGTTTCCGGCCACTTTCATGAAGTAGGAAAGCACCCATTATGCGAAGCAGAACAGTGTAGTAATATGAAGGACGTCAACCACTACCACAGTCATCAGAGTCATGGCCGAGAGCACAGAGATGCTGCTAAGCAATGGCTAGGCAGGTGGTGTCTGTCGCCCAGGTTGACCCCATTCCTAGATCTTGCTTGCATGTGTTTGGAGGGGGGCTTAGTCCGTCCCTCCAAACCGCGTCCCACAGCGCATGCGCGTCCCCTCCTCCTCTCTCTCCTCTCCTACGCTCACCCCCCTTTATCTACTCTAGGAATCCTCTACTCTACGGAGCGGCCCCCCGCTTCCCACACCCCTCACAGCGCATGCGCGTCCCCTCCCCCCTATCCTGTACTACGCTCACCCCCTTTCTTTACCCTAGGAATCATCCACTCTACGGAGCGGCGCCCGCGTCAACATCCCCACAGCGTATGCGCGTCCTCTCCCCCTCTCTCCTCTAGGAATCCTCTACTCTACGGAGCGGCTCCCGCGTCCCACACCCCCACAGTACATGCACGTCTCCTCCCCCTCTCTCTCCTCTCCTACGGTCACCCCGTTCTCTCTTCTAGGAATCCTCTACGGAGCGGCGCGCACGACAGGTGGTGCGACAGCTGCATACTCCGCTGGGGGCGCCACGGTAGTTCCGCGGTATGAAAATGACGGAGCGCTCTCTCCTGTGCAGCGCCGCGATGAGCGCCCGGACCGCTGCCGTGAAACAAGAGCGGCGACGTTCCTCCCGCTCAAGCTAATTATCTCCCCGCTGCTTCGCATCCACACATGGTTCCCTTTAGCGGGAGATGGGGAAGTTTTTTTTCTTGTTTTCGGGCTATTCCCCCCTGTCATCTGTATTTTTTTGCATATATGCATTTTTTTTTTGCAGAAGTAGATTGGTCAAGGGTTGCAAAGGGTCATCTTGCTAATGCCTTACATTTTATATACCACGACCATTTTATATACCATTTTCTTGAATGTTTCTCGACTATAAATAAAACCAACAAATATCATTTGCCAGGGAAACGTGAATTTTAGATGTCATTTTTTGAAGTGCCGTATAATTTGAATAATTAAAATATCGTCTATAAAAAAACTTCCCCATCTCTCGCTAAGGGGAACCATGTGTGGATGCGAAGCAGCGGGGAGATGGTTAGCTTGAGCGGGAGAAACGTCGCCGCTCTCGTGTCGCGGTAGCGGCCCGGGCGCTCATCGCGGCGCTGCACAGGAGAGAGAATGAGGCGCGCACCGTCATTTTTATACCACGGAACTACAGCGGAGTATGCAGCTGTCGCACCACCTGTCGCGCGCCGCTCCGTAGAGGATTCCTAGAGGAGAGAACGGGGGGGAACCGTAGGAGAGGAGAGAGGGGACGCGCATGCGCTGTGGGGATGTCGGACGCGGGCGCCGCTCCGTAGAGTAGAGGATTCCTACAGTAGAGAAAGGGGCTGAGCGTAGGAGAGAGGGGGGGAGGACGCGCATGCGCTGTGGGTTGCGGGCGCCGCTCCGTGGAGTAGACGATTCCTAGAGTAGAGAAAGGGGGCGAGCGTAGGAGAGGAGAGATAGGGGGAGGAGGGGACGCGCATCCGCTGTCGGGGTGTGGGACGCGGAGGGCGCTCCGTAGAGTAGAGGATTCCTAGAGGAGAGAAAGGGGGTGAGCTTAGGAGAGAGAGGGGGGAGGGGACGTGCATGCGCTGTGGGGGGTGTAGGACGCGGGCGCCGCTCCGTAGAGTATTCCTAGAGGAAAGAAAGGGGGGTGAGTGTAGGAGAGGAGAGAGAGACGGGGAGGAGACGCGCATGCGCTGTGTTGGTGTGGGACGCGGGAAGGAGGGACGGACTAGGCCGAGCGTAAGATGCTTTGCATCTAATACACAGAAATTTCATCTACGACGTGCGTGCCACAACTAACTCTCAGTGAACTGACTTTACATCTGCGTTGTAGTGGGGGACGTGATGTGCAACTAGTGTCGCTTAACCTCCTTGCTTTGTTATTTGGGGTGCAACTGCCGAACTTGTTATCTTCGGTGGCAACGTTGTGAAAGGAAGCAACAAACTTAACCCACAACGGCACCATAGTGCGTTGATTTCTGTCTTTTTTTTTTTTACTTTTCACACCTCGCCATTCATTACTGCATGTTTCTTCCAAGTGAGTACCATGAAATCGCTGACTTCAGAAGATGATGGCACCGACATTGTGTCAAGTGTCGATATATTGAGACACGTGGTAACTCCACCCAACAAAATGTATTTATGAAACTTAAGACATGGACGGTTGTATGCCATCTTTTTTTTGCTCGTGTGGCGCAAGAGCATCGGACTGAGTATTCAGAACACTGTATGGACTTTGCTAACATATAGACGACCCTATCTACCGAGTTACATCGCTGACTATGCGGAATTCATAGCGTTTCGTGCGTGTAATAGACGCACCACGAACAGAAACTCCTCCAAGTTGTCCAATTCCAACCCCGACAATGGCACATGAGTGGCTGCAGAAGAGGAAAAATATTTGTTTTCTCTCAAAATTCCGACATTCTAAGTACGGCGTTTTACCTGCTAAAGTGTTTTTATCGTGATTCGATTGGTGGCGCACTGAAATGGGAAGAAAGTCTGACTACATTCCCCATGTCCCTTCTTTATTACGTCAGACGTGGAAAACGCTGAAAGAATGAAAGTTGTATGGATCATAAAGTTTTCTGATAAAACCCGAGCGGAGACTTCGGCGGTAGTGTCTATGGAGCGCATGGTGTTTCGGCCAGCACGTGAATAAATGGGCAGTACACGGATTTGTCTAAGTTTAATTGAAGTTATGCGAACCTGTATGGCATTCATGTCAAAGCCACATTGATCTAAATTTTCGCATCTCACGTGACACGTCTGTGTTTGCAAAACTTTCATATGAGTACCGAAAGTGCTGTGCGGCAGAGTCGTTTAGCCCGTTCTATTCGTGAAAAAAAATATTGTGTGAAATTCACAAGTTTTTTTTTGTTCAATTTGTAGACTTTTTTTGCTTTTTCTGAATCAAATGGTGTCATTCTTTCAATTAAATGGGGACCGTTTATTTCACTAATTGCGTTAAAAAAATAACTCGAAGATGGCTTCACCACATGCCAAACAATGAAAGATGGCAATAAAATGAAAGCCGAGACACAAATGACACAAAATGTGACAAGTGTGGCCATCTAGCGCCAAGAAACACAACTATGACGAGCATAGTCTTCATTGGTTTCATGAGGGACCAATTTTTGTCGAGGACGACTGTAGTCGACATCGGCCATTTTGGTAGAAAATCTCATGACGACTGTATTTGTGAACGGGAGCAAAAGGGTGAACGAATTACTTCGACTTTACGATAGGGCAATGGTCATAATGTCACAGCGTTGCACGGGTGCGCGCTGGGAAAATTGTAGCATAAATATTGCTTTGATACAAGCGCCAATATCTGACCTTGAAAGAACGTTCAACGATGATGTAAGAAATCAATTATATATCTTAAACATTGTCCGGACCATTAAACCAAGACCTTTAAAAAAAAAGAATAAAAAACAAGAGCCCTTTCCTACCGGGAAGATGGGGCGAGCGAACCTTGACGTGTGCTTGCTTGACCTAATACCATTCTTTCTTTCTTTCTTTCTTTCTTTCTTTCTTTCTTTCTTTCTTTCTTTCTTTCTTTCTTTCTTTCTTTCTTTCTTTCTTTCTTTCTTTCTTTCTTTCTTTCTTTCTTTCTTTCTTTCTTTCTTTCTTTCTTTCTTTCTTTCTTTCTTTAGCATTGCACAATGCTCCCTCCTAATTTTTTACATTTCTTTTTGAGCGACATGATGAGCACCCTGTCATCTTCACTACGTGACGTGCCGGGGGGCTTCTTGTTTGAAATCTTAAGAAAGAAAAAAGGCGGGGCGTAGCTCGCACTAGTGGCGCAGTGGGAGTGTAGACGCCGCGGGGAGGGATGCCTAGAGGAGAGAGGGGGGAGCGTAGGAGGGAGAGAGGAGGGGACGCGCATACGCAGTGAGGGTGTGGTCGCCGCGGGGAGGGATGCCTAGAGGAGAGAGAGGGTGAGATGAGGTTTTTCTTTTTTTGAAGGATTTGCGCATGCGCAGTAAGGGTGGTCACGCCGCACACCACCGGATTGAACCCCACTCTAAGATGCTTCACATCTTATAAGCCAGCTCCGCTTGGCGAACACTGATGAAACAGCGAAGCTATACTCTGTTTCACTACTACCGTTCAGCACTACCAAAGCTACGGGGTGTAAACAAGCCACACGCTAGCGCAGGAAAACATAGGTCCAGATATAATTGTTTTGCAATCGGCAAGGATCAGACATTTGCCCTTGTTTAGCATCCACTTCTGCACATCAATAAGTAATTTGTTTATTCTTTATCGCATTTACGTCGTATTTCTTTAATTGTTGCATCAGTAACCGTCGGTAACTGTGCTTAAAAATCAACATGGCAGCGCCCATGCAGACGCGACCACCCGCTTCGATCCGAACTTGCCCTTGAGGCTCGCTCAAAGCGCTCACATCAACAAATGAATGATGTAGTGAGCTATCGCTTTGCGCCATCTCACGATCAGGACAAAGCATCAGGTACGCTCTGTCGTTATTGGCGAGATAAGCTGTTGCTTTAACCACGCCTGCTAAGCCTAACGCGCCGAGAATTTGATTGCGGTTCATGGAATTAGCGCAATGTAGTCACGAATACATTGCTGCCGAAGCTCCAAGACATAAATGTAAAGCAAATACAAGCATCTGTTCGGAACTTACGGGCCACAGAGCGCACGACGACGACGTCATAAACTTGAGGGGGAGAGCACCAGTCTCGATGAGTGCAGCCATGTTCTATTTTATTCGGCGCTGCCGTCTGCTCGCTGACGTGTGCACGCAGACGCCAGGGGAATGCTAGCAGACGACGCGGCGCGGATGAATACATGTGGAGAGGCTAATCGCCCTTCCTATTGGCTAAGGGGCCCTGTAGCCTCCACAGTGCTGAAGGGAACTTCTGAAACAGAGTATAGTGGCGTGCTGCGTGGTTGAATGACGTGGGTTGAGTGAAGTGGGATGAAGTGGCAATGAAGTGAGAATGAAGTGAGAATGAAGTGAAGTGAAGTGGGTCAGTGAAGTGGGAGAAGGGTCCGCCTCGGTGGAACAGTGGCTACGGTGCTCTGCTACTGACCCGAAGGTCACGGGTTCGCTCCCGGCCGCGGCGGTCGCATTTCGGTGAAGGCAATATGGTAGAGGCCCGTGTACTGTGTGATGTCAGTGCACGTTAAAGAACACCAGATGGTGAAAATTTCCGGAGCCCTCCACTACGGCGTCTCTCATAATCATATCGTGGTTTTGGGACGTAAAACCCCAGATATTATTATATGTTAAGTGGGAGGAGTGGCGGGAGCCGTAGTGGGCCTAGTGGCGAGTTTTGTGGCTGTAGTGCGTAGTGGAAGTGGTAAATCCTATTACATATGCGTAATAGGATTTACTCACTTTCTGTGGATAAATGCCACTACCATTTACTATCCACGACGGTCTCCGGCCATGAAAGGCTCGACCAAGAACAGATTCTCTGTTAAAACTCAGATTGCCGTATCAGAAATTGCTGATTGCCGACAAGCTAACAGTCGAGAGAGCATAAATTATTGGAAAACGGCACGTGCAAATACGCATGTGACCAGCGCGCACTCGAGGGCTACATTTCTGTACACTCGCCCGAGCCGAGTTTCTCGCGTACAACGCCGCCGACGCCGCCAAAATCTGTAACTCATAACAAACCTCGTTTGAAAAAAAGAAGCGCCGATTATCATCTGGCAAACTATAAAAACCACTCAACTTCAGAGCAAAGGTTGCCCGACCGGACCAGACACGAGTTCACGCACTCACCCATGCCTGTATTTCCCTCCTTAACTTCCTCCTTTTAATCCAGATGACCGCAAAGCCGGTGTAATTATCTCCGGTCAGTCTGTGCACATAGCGGCAGTGACTCAGTAGCGCTCCAGAACACGCCGCTTATGGGTTCAGAGGAGAGCGTAAGACATTATTTAACGGCGATTTTTTTTTCTGGCCAAATTAGCGACGCTATGCACGCTGCAGGCATGTATGCGTGCATGATGCCCCGGCAACTGCGTTCGGCGCACGAAGAAAATGAAATCGATCCATGTACGAGATGCTTGCTTCTTCTTTTTTCTCTTTTTTTTTTGTATCTGGCTGAAACGCCTTGTTCCCCGTCGCCGCAGGCTACGCGCACGGCCGCTTCGCTCGGGCGTGCGCCAAAGCACGCACGGTCGGCCGCGAACACGCTCCCTGATGCGCGATGCCCACCCTCGGCACCGCCCACTTTGTGTGCTTCTTCGTTTTCCTTTGCCTAATACTGCATCGTGGGCTCCCATGGCGTGACTTGTCGCTCTTTCGGCATCCTCTCGTCGAAAGCCGTGGCACGAAGAAGAAAAAAAAAAGTGGCAATAGTGAGGAGGGGGGCGAGAGAGAAACGACTCACTGAAAAGAGGCGTCGCTGCGGCGCGCGTAAGTGGTCTTTACACCCTCCTTTGCAGATCACAATGACACCTTTTTGCCCCGAAGTGGGCGGCGTCGCGGATATAGATAAAACCCGTCTTCGACGGGATGTGCTTGAAAGGCGCGATCTGACGCGCCACGTCAACATTGATGGTTGGTCTTTAATTCATGGCTACTCTTGCTGCGTCGCCATGTTTTTTTGTTTCTTTTTCCCTCTTATTCTGTGTTTCTCGCGAGGCAGTCTATACCTGGAAGGAAACATCGTAGATACCAATGCAAATAATCAGGCGTGCGTTTGCCTTGATTAGTTATTTACGTATTAATTATGCTTCCCGTGAGAGATATACGTGTTCGCCGTTGGTGCGAAAGCAAGTTTCAGCCATTATTGGCTGAGCTGTCTAGACGCAAAACGATCGTGCTTTCTGCAAAAATAGAGTATTGCGGTCTTGCGTGCCAAATCCACAACCTGATTTTGGTGACTATGATAAAATTATGATCCTCTAAGCTAACCTAGCAGTTACGCATTGAGTCGTCGACGTCTTAAAGTGGACGGTAATTTTAATTCAGTACGCTGTTCGGTACAATACATGCACAGCAGTAAAAACTACTCTCGCGGTTTTATAGCGTTTACACTGATTGGCCGCCAGACAAATGCAGATCCCGCCGCTGCAAAGGTTGTAATTTTAAGAAGGTAAAACCGAGGAATGCGTGTTTGTCGCGAAGATCGTAAAGTATGGGCACCGTGCATACGTTAGGAGCCGCCACAGTCGCGCGCTGCCTCCAGCGCCAAAGCGGCCACGGCAGCAGATTTGGTGTGATACGGGAGCAGACGATGCAAGCGGCGGCAAGCCACTGCGCTGTGCTTTGGTGCTTCGCTTGAGGCGTTTTCGTTCCCGTTTGCTTTCAAAAGACGGTAAATTGTTAGCAGCCGTGAGAGAACCGTAGTGTTAGCGCGTGCGCTTTTTTTCGCTAGACTTCGTGCACCCTCGCGAATGCGGCCACATCAAATTCTTGGCGAAAACGACAACGGAGGCGACGAGCCCGTTGAGCGAAACTGCACATGAGTAGAGCGGGCCGCTTCGCTTACTGAACGATCACAGCTTATCACCCTCGGGCTAACGCGGCAGCGAATTCTTCGGCAGCTTGAAAAAAATTACACCATCTCCCACTAAAGGGAACTATGTGTAGATGTGAAGCAGCGGGCGCTAACGCTTACACTGGCGGGGCGTTGACGCTGGCGCTCATCGCAGCGTTGCGCAGGAGAGAAAACTGGGGAGGCGCAAAGCAGGCAGTGATGGAGCAGTGTTTCTTACTGGAACATGCCAATCGCTGCTAATGGGCAATGAGAGACAGAAGACTTCGACTGGACACAGAGACCCGCACTCCGCTTTTAGTTAACGCGCACGCTGCGAATTTTTATTGTTCAACAACGCACAGGAGATATCTCCCACCTGCACCACCTTGGAGGTCAATATCCAGTGCCATATATACGGGGGTGGCCAGTGAACGGTTGTGCAGCGCGAGCAGTCGGTTTTTTCAACCAAGAAACTCGCTAGCAGACGCTGCCTGCGTCGGCGTCGCGAGGCGGGAGAGGGGGGGAGCGTAGGAGAGGTGAGAGAGAGGGGGGTGGACGCGCAAGCGCAGTGGGAGTGTGGACGCCGCGGGAAGGGATGCCTAGAGGAGAGAGAGGGGGGGGACGCGCATTCGCAGTGGGAGTGTGGACGCCGCGGGCAGGGGATGCCTAGAGGAGGAGAGAGAGGGGGGGACGCGCATTCGCAGTGGGAGTGTGGACGCCGCGGGGAGGGACGCCTAGAGGGGAGAGAGGAGAGAGCGTAGGAGGGGGAGAGAGGAGGGGAGGCGCATGCACAGTGAGGGTGTGGTTGCCGCGGGGAGGGATGCCTAGAGGAGAGAGAGGGGAAAGGAGGTTTTTTATTATTCTTTTTGAAAGGGTTTGCGCATGCGCAGTAAGGGATGTCACGCCGCACACCGGATTAAGCTCCGCCATAAGATGCTTCACATCTAACAGACGAGAGCAGCGATTGCACTGTGACGGCCGCTGCGGGGGTGCTATCGCGGAGCGATGCCTTTATGCCTTATGCTATGCTATGCTATGGCGTAGTGCAGCGATGGCGTAGTGGTTAGAGCATCAGCCTCGCATGCAAGAGGTCCGTGGTTCGAATCCCGGTGCCGGACAATTCCCAACCGGATTAAAAAAAAAAAACAATCCGCGTGATGATGGAATTGTGTAAAGAGGCCTGGGGTGCAGCCTCACTGGCGACCACAGCCAGCAATGCACTCCCTCACCAGAGCAGGATTGGCCACCCTGGTGCAGTACTTGGCCACTACCTCCCACATGAATACACCAATTAACCCTCGGCCCTCAGTCCCCAGCGGCTGCGAAGCAACTGACCAAGGCGGCGGTCAGACCTGCGACGCAGCGGAGGGTGCTAAGAATCTCTGGGTCCGAACAGGCCGCCATTGGAATCTGAACTTGGCTACGTTTAACGCCAGAACTTTATCTAGCGAGGCGAGTCTAGCTGTACTGCTCGAGGAATTAGAGGGTGTTAAATGGGATGTAATAGGGCTCAGTGAGGTTAGGAGGACACATGAGGCTTTTACAGTGCTGAAGAACGGACACGTCCTATGCTATCGTGGCTTAGCTGACAGAAGAGAACTAGGGGTGGGGTTCCTTATTCATAGAAATATAGCTGGTAATATAGAGGAATACTATAGCATTAATGAGAGGGTGGTATGTATTGTAATTAAGTTTAATAAGAGGTACAAGATGAAGGTGGTACAGGCCTACGCGCCTACATCAAGCCATGATGATCAACTGGTTGAACGCTTCTACGAAGACGTAGAATCAGCAATGAGTAAGGTAAAGACACAGTATACTGTACTGATGGGCGACTTTAATGCAAAGGTAGGCAAGAAGCAGGCTGGAGATCATGCAGTTGGGGAATATGGCATCGGCTCTAGAAACGACAGAGGGGAGTTACTAGTAGAATTCGCAGAACGCAATAATTTACGGATCTTGAATACCTTCTACAGAAAACGGGCTACTCGTAAGTGGACGTGGAGGAGTCCTAATGGTGAAACTAAAAATGAAATAGACTTCATATTGTGTGCCCACCCGGGCATTGTACAGGATGTGGAAGTCGTTAACAAGATCCGATGCAGTGACCACAGAATGGTAAGATCTAGAATTCACCTAGACTTGAGAAAGGAACGGCAGAAACTAATACGCAAGAAACCGATTAATGAACTAGCTCTGAGAGGGAAAGTACAGGAATTCAGAGTTTCACTTCAGAATAGGTACGCGGCTTTAACCGAGGAAACCGACCTTAGCGTTGACGCAATGAATGATAATCTGACTAGTATCATTAAGGAGTGTGCAGTGGAAGTCGGGGGTACAGTCGTTAGACAGGACACTGGTAAGCTATCCCAAGAGACGAAAAACCTCATTAAGAAACGTCAAACCATGAAAGCCTCAAATGCAACAGACAAAATAGAGCTGGCGGAGCTTTCCAAGTTAATCAATAGGCGTAAAGTAGCCGACATAAGAAAGTATAACATGGAGAAAATTGAGCATGCTCTAAAGAACGGAAGAAGCCTCAAAGCTATGAAGAGAAAACTGTGCATAGGCAAAAATCAGATGTATGCATTAAGGGACAAGGAAGGCAAGGTCACAACCAATATGGATAGAATAGTTGAGGTAGCGGAAGAGTTCTACAGAGATCTGTACAGCAGCCGAGACAGTCAGGATGATAACGTCAGAAGCAATAATAGCCCAGAGGAATCTGACATCCCACCAGTATTGACAGGAGAAGTAAAGAAAGCCCTAAAGGGAATGCAAAGAGGCAAAGCCGCTGGTGAGGATCAGATAACGTCAGACCTGTTGAAAGACGGTGGAGAGATTGTGTTAGAAAAACTGGCCACCCTGTATACGAAGTGTCTCTCGACGGGGACGATACCAGATTCTTGGAAGAATGCCAACATCATCTTGATCCATAAGAAAGGGGACGTCAAGGACCTGAAAAATTACAGGCCCATCAGCTTACTGTCCGTTGTCTACAAGCTATTTACAAAAGTAATTGCTAACAGAATTAATACGACATTAGAGTTCAATCAACCAAAGGACCAGGCAGGATTTCGTACAGGCTTCTCAACAACAGACCATATTCATACTATCAATCAGGTGATAGAGAAATGCGCGGAATACAACCAACCCCTATACATAGCCTTCATAGATTACGAGAAGGCATTTGATTCGGTGGAGACATCAGCAGTCATGCAGGCACTGCGGAATCAGGGCATCGACGAAGCCTATATAAACATAATGGAAGAAATCTACAGCGGATCCACAGCCACTATAGTCCTCCATAAAGAAAGCGACAGAATCCCAATAAAGAAGGGGCGTACGGCAGGGAGACACGATCTCTCCAATGCTATTCACCGCGTGTTTACAGGAGGTTTTCAGGGCCCTAGATTGGGAAGAATTAGGGATAAGAGTTAATGGAGAGTATCTCAGTAACCTGCGATTCGCTGATGACATTGCACTGATGAGTAACGCGGGAGACGAATTACAGCTTATGATTACTGAACTGGATACGGAAAGTAGAAGAGTAGGTCTGAAAATTAATATGCACAAAACTAAAGTAATGTGGAACGATCTTGGCAGAGAACAGCGCTTTGCGATAGGTGGCGAGACACTGGAAGTTGTAAAGGAGTACGTCTACTTAGGACAGGTAGTAACCGCGGAGCCGAACCATGAAAGTGAAGTAACTAGAAGAATAAGGATGGGATGGAGCACATTCGGCAAGCATTATCAAATCATGAATGGTAGCCTACCACTATCCCTCAAGAGGAAGGTATATAACAGCTGCATCTTACCGGTACTTACCTACGGAGCAGAAACCTGGAGACTTACAAAGAGGGTTCAACTTAAACTGAGGACGACGCAGCGAGCGATGGAAAGGAAAATGATAGGTGTAACCTTAAGAGACAGGAAGAGAGCAGAGTGGGTCAGGGAACAAACGGGGGGTTAAGGATATCATAGTTGAAATCAAGAAGAAGAAATGGATATGGGCCGGGCACGTAGCACGTCGGCAGGATAACCGCTGGTCATTAAGGGTAACTGACTGGATCCCAAGAGATGGCAAACGCGTGAGGGGGGAGACAGAAAAGGTGGAATGGGTAGATGAGATTAAGAAGTTTGCAGGTATAACGTGGCAGCAGAAAGCACAGGACCGGGTTGATTGGCGAAACATGGGAGAGGCCTTTGTCCTGCAGTGGGCGTAGACAGGCTGATGATGATGATGATGCTATGCTATTCTTATCGTCCAACACTCGCGGCTGGCTGATCGCGACGCTTTTTCCGTGGCATCGGAAAAGGCGACGTTCCGCGATTACACCCCTGTGCGAGCGGCTGAGAACATCCTTCCAAATCTGCGCTTATGGCCGCTAGAGGCGCCTTCATGAGCTACGTCTGCACGGAGCCTATAATACCCGTCACCTTAACGTGAGGACAAACTGTAGGCGTTCGGTGATAATAACAAGTGGCCACTACCTGCATGACAGCGTTCATATTGTGAATGAGACATTGACAACCAATCTTGCTATCGCATTTCACGAAATTCTAAGAGGTCCAACATGCATTGAAATAGATAGTGCTATTTAAATAGATGTTCTTTGTATCGTTTTGTTTCAAAGCTTCTGGAAATGAACGCGGCAATCAATTTGACTAAAGCTATCACACTGAAAAAATAAGAAGCGGAGTAAACATGCGCCGCCGCGAATTCGTTCAAAGGTTGTAATGCAGTGTATTAACGACTGACTGCTCATTAACTTAACAGATGACCAGATGACTCAGAAATGCTAAGCTGTGTTGACAAAATTTGTAATTACTCTACCCGAGACTGTCTTCAACTTTATTGCTGCGGCACCAGAGTCCAGTAACCACAGACTCTCTATGTATTTTCTCACAGTTTGATTGGTGCCAGATAACCCAGAACATGCCACAATGTTTATGCCACCTTGCGGCAGCCGTTAGACAGCAGAGTAGTGTACGATTTCAATGCTTGCAGAAGTCGTGAGTGTTTTTATTAAGCGAGAGCCATATAGTTCAAGTACAATGCTGTGGCTCTTATAAATATAGAGCAGCTCACAGCAATTCATGTACGACACTAAAAATGAAGTGTTTCTACATTAGAGCTGCTCTGATTTTTGGTCGTCAGCATAGGTGACAGCGAAAAAATTGATTCTGAAGCTTTCTGTGCATGTACGGATGCCCACGTGAATAAATAAATAAATAAATATATATATATATATATATATATATATATATATATATATATATATATATATATATATATATATATATATATATATGCTTTTGATTCTAGTGGACCTTCGTAAATGCAAAGTGAACTTACACGTACGCGGCTTGCATGGAAATACAGTTTCGGAGTGACCACTACGCCTTAATTCTTCCTTTCTCAAATTGGTGAAGTACCCACTACACGTCCGTAAGGCGCCATGCGCATCCGCGCAGCTGCACACTTTGTAATAGGCGGGCAGCTTTAAACCACGCTCTCGTTGCGTAAATCACATATTTTGACGCCTGGTGCGATTCGATGATTCTGCCACGTATATTACATGCGTTCAGGAGACACCTCTTATTGCAAGAAATTCTGAGAGCGTTTTTTTTTCTTTTTTTTTTTTGACGAAGCAGTTTCAAGCACTGGCGTACCGCCGTGGCTGAACACCTGCCTGCCACGCAGAAGGCGCCGATTTGACTCTCACTCGGACCGAAGATTCTTTATTATTTCTTAATTTTTCACCTATCTTGAATTTTCGCTCACAACCAACGACACCGAAGCCAACGCCGGAATTTCAGCGATACAAGCTCTTTAATGCTATAGAGTAAAAATATTAGTTAAGATATTAATATGAAATCAAGCGAACTTCCGATGGTCTATCGAGTAACGACGCTTTCGACATTGACGTTTGAAACTTTTATATAATTTCGATCGACAATACATTGTCGAAGAGGTATACCGAAACAGCTGTCGCAAACCTGTTTCTAATGGTCACAAATCACCCACGATTTTAAAACCTTTGCCCAGTAGAGGCACCACACGGCTCAACTTTCGTAAGAAGTCGAAGCCGACAGCGACCAAAGCGACGATCGGCGCAACGTCTGTGATGGCCTTTCCATCTTGCCCGCTTAATCGATGACATCGGACGCTCGACCTGACAGCGTTTCCTGCGACGCACTGGACCAGAGGCGTGTGCCGCCTCCCTCCGTACGACGCTTGCAAAATGCATCAGCATCGATAACGGCCGGCCACCCCCCCCCCCCTCCCCTACTCTTTTTGGTGCGGCACTACGCACGTTCATACAGTGCCGGAGTTCCTTGAGAAGGTGGTGGTTGGCCTTAATCGGCTGGCGTCTCCTGTGCGGTACACGGTGGCGCAGCGTTAGGAAGAAACGAGCAACAGCTGGCGGTCATTTGGTGGCGACGCCGCCGCTGTCATTTATGTGACTGCACTGTTGTTGGGCGGCGACAACTTGAATCAAGGGGCGGCGACTTGCGACGGAAGCCGACGGTGCGCGCGGCAGACAGCTGGCATGGCCTTCAATCGGTCATCTTCTGTTTTGAAGCCCTCCATCCCTCCTCTCTCCCTGCGTGCCACCCTCCATCTGTTGCCGCTAGGAAAAATTGTACTTATATTTCATACTTAAATCTCCCTCTCTATTTCGACGTTTACGGCGGACGTTTAGAAATAGAATGATGCACCAAAGAAGATAAAATGAGGAGCGATTCAGGTTGGAAGGCGTTTCGATCGCTAGGCGATCATTGCAAAGCTGTGACTCCATGACCGCAAGAATCGCCGTCCTTCTATTTGTGGCTAGATTGCCAACGGGAAAAATTTTTTCGCCCTCGGACATAGCGGGAGAAAGATGATTTTGTGGACGCTTGCTCTTTATTTATCTCTCTTTTCTGTTTGCACAACTTGGTGGAGAAAGCCTGGCGATAAAATTCTAATTCAAGCCTTATGCCATGAGGACACATTTCGCATCAGTTGCGACAGCTTTCGTCGCTCTCTGACTTGTTGGGAAACTCGCCGCCAATATAGATTACCTGGCCCATATTGCAAGTTTGGGGTTTGCAAAAAAGAACAAACCTCCTTGGCATTATTGTTCGTTGAATCATAGTGTGATGCGGTAATTCAGGTGCTGTAACTGTGGGCGCACTTCGTGTGCCGCAGATAGACGGGGCACGATGTGGACGCTGGGGCAAATCTTAAAGGTATAATGACAGTTCAATTCAGTAATGATTCAGTAATGACAACCAAGTAATGATTAGTTCAATGGGGAGTGCGCCAAATAACTTTGTCGAGTCCACCATTTGACTTTGTCGTCAGCATGTTACACTCTCTGCAACACAGTTTTTTTTTTTCGGAAGCATGGAAATAACTGCCGGCGAGTTTACATAGTAAGAGAATATTCGTTTTTCGCGTTATTGTATGCAGAGCTCGGCTTATGGAACATCGTTAATTTATGATCTTGTGGCCACAACGAGAGAGAGAGAGAAATGTTCAGTGAAAGGCAGGGAGGTTAACCTGAAGACAATTTTCTGTTTGCTACTCTGCACTGGGGAAGGGGTAATGGGGAATAGAAAGGTAACGAAGGAAAGAAAGTGAGAAAATGTATAAAAAAGAAAAAAAAAGATATTGAGAAAGAGAGAAAACGCTCGCACGCACGCACGCACGCACGCACGCACGCACGCACGCACGCACGCACGCACGCACACACACACACACACACGCACGCACACACACACACACACACACACACACACACACACACACACACACACACACACACACACACACACACACACACACACACACACACACACACACACACACACACATTCAAGCACAGGAGTGTCATAGCCGTTCAGCGAGTCCAGTTGACCGCAGAAACTTCAGCAACGCCTTTGTCACCTTCCGGTTGGAAGCTCGAACGTTCCGGCACTCCAAAATTGATTGTTCGGAAAGCGGCTAGTCATTGAGGTGTGCTAAGGGTTGCTCAGAGCTGTTCTCTCTGGGAGTTGTAGTGCGGGCCAATGACACAGGATGTGCGCAATGGTTTCCTCGCTACCACAGTGATCACAAGCAGCCCTGTCAGCCATTCCGATTCGGTACGCAAAGCCATTCGTGAATGACACTTCTAGCCACAGGCGACACAGGACTGTTGTTTCGGATCGGGATAGTCCGAAAGGAACTTGAAATTGAAATGACGGATCCAGACGGTGAAGGCGGGTATGCAGAAAACCGGTCGTGTTCCACATTGAATGCATTACATTACGCGCGAGCGAGCGAATCTTGGATGCTGGATCAGTGATTGATAGTGGAATGACTTCTTTCACGCACCTTTCATAAGCATTCCTTGCCGAATTATCGGCATGTCCGTTACCGTCGATGCCACAGGGGCCTGGAAGCCACTGAAAAGTAATGCCATGCCCTTTCTATTTTAAGTCCTGGTAGGTTTTTCTGGTTTCCAGTACAAGTTGGTCTTGTGCACCATGGCGTAGAGCGGATTACAGACACTGCAGGGCTGACTTCGAGTGTGTATAAATGCCACATTTTTGTGGTGACTCGAGTTCAATCCTTCGAAGTGCACTGCGGAGTGCCGCAAGCTCCACAGCAGTCGACGTAGTCCTATGAGACGTTGTAAAGCTATAGGTTTCGGCTTTTGCTGGGAAAATGACAGCTCCTGCAGATCCCCTAACAGTTGTCCATCCATCCGTGTAGAGTTTAACGTAATCTGCGTATTCCTCGTGTAGCATCAGTAGAGACAGCTGCTTTAAAGCTGGCGATGACAGCTCCACCTTCCTACGAATTCCTGGCATTGTCAAATGAAGTTTGGGCTGTTCCAGGCACCTAGCGGGTGTCAGGATTCTTTCAGGAGGCGTGTAGGCTGTTGGAAGGCATCCTTGGTAAGCCGAAATTCTCTTGCTAAATGAGGCACCGGGCCGGTCTACTGGAAGCGAGGCTAGGTGGTGGGCAGGGGCGCGAGCAAGGTGCCTGATGTGTGCTCTAAGCAGCTCCAAGGTTATATGAATGCTGGCAGGATGGTGCTTTGCAATGGCAATGGTCTCCGCTGTTGACGTGCAGCGTGGCAGTACGAGACAAATTCTGAGTGCCAGACCTTGAGCACTTTTTTGATGTACGCATATTGCTTTTGCAGGTGTTTTGCAGGTTTTTGCAGGTCTGGCCACAACGAAATTTACTTGTTACGTACGCGCGGTAATTGTGTGCGTCTTTGTATGTGTCTGCCAACAGTAGTTTTGGAAAGAAACACTGTTCCTGCGTATTAGTACACTTATTAAAGGCCTTCTTATTTACATTGCAATGTGGAAGAAGAAACAGATGTACTTGATCGTAAACATATCAAAAAGATCTTTGTTTCAAACGTGATTCATTCGGGAATGACGCGTTACTCACCTTAAGGTTGTCAGAACCAATCTGTATCCAGTAAAATGAAGAAATGAAGCAAGCAAACGTGTCTGAAGTCACACTCCCGCACGAAGGCGCGAGACAGACACCAAGCGTCGTCTGCTATCACTCGTGACACACTGCAAGAGCGAATCCGCACGAAAAGCCCGTTCTAAGCAACGGCAACACTTTAGTGTTATTCAAGACCTCTGTAGTGTACAGCACTACGCCGCGATGGTATTCCTCAAAAGTCAGACACGTAAACATGCAGTTTAAATGCTCGCACGCGCTCCGGCTACGTCCTTTCAAACTTTCCGGAGCAGAGAAATCGGCCCAGAGTACCCCTGCTGCCGCATTGCGGAAAAGTGGCGGCAACTCGAGCAGTTTCGTGACACGTGCGGCGCATTGGCGAAGCGGCGCGTTTGGCCACCAGTGTTCTACCACCGTGACCCAATCAATAGGCGCTTTTAGCTGACCGATTCTGCGGTCCGTTCCCGTTCCGCTCAAACTTCAACCATGGCCTCCGAGATTAGCCGGCGCGCAGCCGGCTAATCTCGGAGGCCACGTCTCAACCATAGAGTTTCCTACACTTACCTAGAGGGAAAACTGGCGCTGCGAACTGTTGGACGCATGGGAATGATGGGATATGTGAGCTTCGAACTTGACTCGGATTTTTATCGTTCACGTAGAGCCCGGACAACTCGAAGACGCGTCTGGCTTCAACGCTTCCTTGCTGATTTCTTACTGAAGGAGCGTGTAACAGCTATTTCTTTTTTTATCATTGCACAGAAACGAGTTTTATTTAACTTTGAAAACTTCTGCGTCAATGTAAAATTTTACGAAGCGTAAAAAGTAACGAACGGCCGCTAAACTTGGTAGGCAGACGACAAAGCCAGCGTTCACTCAGCCAGTGTTTGTCGTCTGTTTCTTTCTTTCGCCGTTTGGTTATGCCGTAAAGGTGAGTAGACTTTCATTTTAGAATATAATACGCGTGAATGAGATCCGCTTATAAAAATGCTGTTTTAGAGACGCTTTATTTGCACAGTCGTATCCGCTTTTGAGCCGAAGCCTCGCTCAACACCAGCCAACACAAGCCTCGCAGACACATATACCGTCATTCCCAGCGCTCCAACGGCGCCCCCTTAAGAAAATCGCATAGACGGTGGCGCCAGATTTCCCCTCTAGGTATTATTGTGAGAAACTCTATGCTCTCAACGTTACCGGAGCGCAACGCGCCTTGCTGGTTTTAGCCAAGCGTCTTTCGGTCAAGTCAAGCGCGACGCCATCAGTGTATGGAAGTCATAAGTATGTTGAAAAGTAAAATAAAAAGTTGTACTTATCTTACAGCAAGAAAAGAAATCATGTTTTAAAACAACATGAACGTATTTATTTTGGCGTTATGCTTGCGAGTGCTCGACGCGTGAGCCTTTTCCTAATTAGTTTTTGTCATCTTGGCTTTTCTTAATTTGTTTTTGTCACAGGACCCCGCAAACCTTCGCAAGTAAGTGATTTCATGTGTAATAGCCACAATTTCGTTTTTAACAGCAGCCACTTTCCCACCTATTCACAAACGCTTGAACTTGACTAGCCACCGCCCTGGAGGCAGCACAAACGCGTTTCAAACGCGTGGCGTTGAGGCAACGCGTTCAGCGCGTTGCCTTGTGGAAAGTCAAGTTAAGGAGCGTTTCTGAATAGGTGGGAGAGTGGCTGCTGTTAAAAACGAAATTGTGGCTACATGAAATCACTTACTTGCGATGGTTTGCGGAGTCCTGTTGTCGGGAGTACCGAAGAAGCAGCACGAGACGCTCCTTTATTGCCCGAAGTGTCAGCTCCCGATGTATCGCTGCAATGACGTTTCGTAAAACGTCATTCCACATGCGCGGATTTTCAAAAGGATCGTCTGCGACGACTTCCCTGAGAAGGCACAAATCCTCGTGTATACTGAAGTGCCGTCGGGGCTTGCATGTTGGCCGAACAACCGCTACTTTTTCCGAGAAACGCGGACTCGCGGCACAAGAGGCTGCCATTTTGGTTGTTTCTCCTCGTGTCACGTGACCTCTCGCTCGCTACAGGCCGCCGGCGGCGACGGTCCGCTCACACGCTCAGCGCTGACCGTCTGGCGCATGCGCAGTGGTACCACGACCGGTTGGCTGAGCGGAGCGGGAGGCGAAATACGGTCAGCTAAAAGTACCTAATAACAACTGCGCGTGATCCACGCGGAACACAAGAAAAGTAAGAGAAGAGGTGTAGATTTAGAGGAAGCAGAAGATCGAGAGAAAGAAGAAGAGGACTGTCCTCTCGCCTGTTAGGAGACCTCTTTCAGCTGTTTTCTTTTCGGGCAAAAGGTTCGCCCAAACTACTCTAGTCCATTAAAATGTGTTTTTTGAAGTGTGAGTTGCAATACGTACCTTCTGTTTGTCAAACTCTCAACCTGAGCGAGACATTAACTGAGACTTCTACTCGAGGTGTAAAGAAGTTGCGGTTACTCAGTTAGTTTTACAGCGTATTCCTCAATCTCCATTGACCATAACAGCGCTCGACGGTACCCTGCGGGTTCATGAAAACACTGCAAGCAAAAGCTGGCTCCATTAAGAATCCAATGGTCGAAAATAGCGGGCACAAATCGACGGGGTCTCGGCGCGCACGTGTCCCTTTTTTGCTACTGATATTTGCTGCCCCTCGGGAAACAGCCATTCCCACTTCGCTACAAGCACGGGATTGCGTGCAGTCGCAAAACCGGAAAGACAAATTGCTTCGTTCTCTCTACGCGTCCGCCACCGCCGTCGCCAACGGGCAACGTATACAGACGTCATTCCGTCTGTAACACGCTACAAAGTTAGCGGGGAGAGGTGAAAAAATATCAAAGCACGAACAGGAAAAGTCGAACAATACGCTCCAGGCGCCGCGGGTCTTTTTGCTTCACGCGCGTTTCCGGACCTCTTATTCCAGGGGGGAACAGGAGACGACGAAATCGGAACGGTGACTCTATACTATGGGGTGGCTATATCAGCCTCCGTGCTGCTCTGATGCAGCAGCAGCAGCTAGCAGTCACGCTCGCCGATGTCGCCTTCTCGCAGTTGCCTCCTTATTGCATGTTTAGGGAGCTCGGAGAAAAGGGGGGCGCTCAATGGAGCGAGGGGAGAGGGAAACAAGTCGCGAAGAATCGAAGGAGAAAAAGAACTAGAAAGAAGGCATTCAAGAGAAAGCACTCGGACTACCATTTGCACTCATTTTTTCTTTCTTCCTTTCTTCCTCGTACGACTCCCTATTGGAGGCCCGAACGGAAACCAGCCCTATGTAGAAGGCGGGACGTTTTAGCGGCCCGATGTACACGTATCTGTGTGCGTGTCGGTATCCGTTTTGTCATTTGTGTGGCGAAGGACTGGAGAAGAGGTGTGTTGTGCGCGTCTGCGTTTTCGTTCGTACAGGAGAGAGTATGTAGGCCATCGCAAGTGTGCGGGGGAAGATTGCGGACGGAGGAGATGAAGAAGAATCGCGAAAGGAGCGAGAAAATGCGCGGACTAAACGAGGACGCTCCCGGCTCCCGTCGATCGCCAAGATTCCAAGAGTGTATGTATAAATGCCGTGCCGTTGACTGCAAGGAGGAGCGAGAAATGGAGAGGGAGAGAGAGAGAGAGTCAGCGAACAGCCCAGGACTCGTGCACTTTCGTAGCACAAGCATTGTGTTCTTGGGCAGCCCGATGAGTCGGCTGTCGAGGCCGCTGGAGCGACGTCCACCGCTACCGCTCCCTGTTTTGCACAGAAGGGGACAATCGCGAGCAATTTTGTCCGGGAAAAAGATTGCCCACCAGAGCGTTCTGCATCCCTTCTTTCCCCTTTACAGCGACAGGCTCACCACGCCCTTACCCTTCTTTCCACAGCGTTACCGACATCTCCCAACATTCCCCGAGCGCGTTGCCTTCTGCGAGTGCTCGTGCACCCTCTCGCGGACATTTTTTGTTTGTCATTGTATCCACGCTAGCAGCGTAATACGTGCAACGAACGACAAATGAAGTTTCCCTTCAGGCGCGTTGATCGTTTCTCTCTCTCTCTCTTCAAGTGTTGTCGGTTTTTTACCTCGCTTCTTTCTCTACGAGTGCAAAAGTGAGGCCAATGAAATTGTTTCAGAATTGGTCCAGTGTATGTTTAGTGGTTGTTACAAGGACACTTTGCCTTTTGCGTGGGCCAGAGACTTCGCCTTGTTTATTTGGTCCCGCTCTCGCAAGATGCTGCCAGATAGCAAGTAGACATAAAACGTGCGATGCGATTTCGGAGATGTACTGGAAAGCGTAACGGCATTCCGTATGTGTATTTTTATTTATTTATTTATTTATTTATTTATTTATTTATTTATTTATTTATTTATTTATTCATTTATTTATCTTTTTATTTATTTATTTACAATACCTTACATGCTCCATATCAGAACGTTGTGTAAGATGCGCTTCATTTGCCTAAATATTATGTATGGCGTCAAATACCGAGAAAACGAAATATATGCTGTACATTCTAGAGAGAGAGAGAGACAGAGATGGGATGCGGAAAGGCAGGGAGGTTAACCCGGAAAACAAATATCTGGTTGGCTACCCTGCACTGGGGAAGGGGTAAGGGAGACAGAAAAGTAAGGAAGAGAGGAATGAGAGAGGGAGGAAGGGAAGCAGAAACACACACACAAACACAGGAGTTTCACAAGCGTTCAACGAGGCCGGTCGCTCGCAGGGAACTTCAACAGCGCCTTCGTCGCTTTCAGGCGTGAAGCTCGATCTCCCCGGCATTTCAAGATTGACTTCTCAGAAAGCGGGTGGTCGTCGAGTCGCGCAAACACTGCTGCGAGGGACTGTCTCTGAGAAAGCGCATGGTATTACTGCGATGTATTCGAATGACAGAGGGAGTACTTTAAGGAAAACCAGCAGAAAAGGTCGCCAGGTCGAAAATACAAAAAAAGTATAGGGCCATGAAATTGGAAAAACTAGCCAAAAAGTAGCCAACCTGAGATAAGGATAGTTAAAGTAGCCAAAACTAGCCACGCGTGTGTGAAAACAACTTCAAAGTTTTTCTTTAAAGTTAGTAAATGCAAAAGCCTTTTGCTGGAAATATAAATAAGCCCAGAAAGAACCTCTAAAAATTATAGTTTCTGAGATAAAGCATAATTTTTTTTACTTTAGCAATCATGTCGTGCAGGATTCGGAAGGTTTTTTTTGCCGGTACGAAAAATGACACTCTCTTCACGCCTCTTGCATGGTTTTCTTAAAAGCACGAACTACCAGCCCTTTGGCGATATTAACAATGACTATGGCATGAGTGTGCTTAATATGACAGTTGCTTGGATTGAAACATAAATTTTAACCACTTTAACAATTGTTTCTCGAGCGATGACGAAGTCCGAGCAGTTAATATTCCTTAGCCAGAGTGCGTTCCTAATTCCTAAGAAATAACGCAGTCAGTCCGTCGGATATCCGATTTCCAATAGCGATGAGTGCACAGTGTCCTGCAGGAGGAGCGCGTTTAATTTTCTTGTTCACTTCCAATTACAGTTTAAATTCGCGTTCGGCAACACGTGGTTTTCAAGATGGGGCTCCACGGAAGCTTTACCGACGAGTCCCAGCCACGTATCCAAAAGTATTTTCTTTTGTGTAATGCAAGGGGCTGAATTCCACTTTGGTAGCTCAAAACACGCCTTGACTGCATTGTCGAACGCCAGCGGCTGCGACTTCACGAGATACTGCTGATATGTTTCAAAATGACGTAACAAGAAAGAAGCCACAGTAGCCAAGAAGACAAGACGTTTTATTGCGCTAGCCATTATATGGACATTCTAGGCAGTTTTTTACCGTCGCAGTCATGTCCCGTACATGTATATGTACGTATATATACATAAAATCCACAAATAAAAATAACTAGAAAGATTTTTCCGAAGCGCGCGAGCGGGCATTCGAACCTGCGACCTTTCTTTCCGCAGCACGTTGCCTTAGACAATTACGCCATGCGGCATTCCGTCTCTTAGGACACTAACGGCAGAATACAAACGCACGCGGCGTTGGGTCAAACGCAGGGGACGCCACACAAAGCGAAATTTAAATGCGAATTATGCGAGACACGGGCCACGCTACGTCGTTGCCCGCACTGCGTTTGCCTCGTATCGCTGGAATTTTCGATTTTTGGGTTATACCTGCCACGCTACTCGTGGCCAGTCGTCTAGGGGAAAAAATGGCTCAAAGCTTGCGCTAAACAGCGCAATGCTCGACACACAGCGAATCTGATCGGTCTCATAATTATTTATTGCTGTATCTAGGCAGAACTTTTGCCTGAACTTGTCTGTAGCAATGTTGAACTTTTGCTTCAACTTGGCTTGTACTTGGTTGTAGAGATGTTGAACTTACGCTCGAACTTGGCTGTAGCGTTGTTGAACTTTTTCTTGGACTTGGCTTCAACTTGGTAGATCCAATCGACGCAACCGTTGCCGTACTCGCACAGAGGCAAGCGTTGCTTTTTCGGATCGCGGCTTTTTCCTCGGGAGTGCAATTTATCTTCGGGCGACCTATTGCTGCGTTTGGTTAGGCGAGAGCTGTACGCTAGCTTTCATAACTACAAACTGTCACGTGACAGTGGTGTGACTATGGTAACGCGCACCCCATTGGTGTGCAGCTCCATGCAGGTGGCACGGTGCTCTCGGATACCTATTCCATCAAGGCGGATACCCGTTTGTGATGATGATAGTTTTCTGATAGGCCGCACAAATTTCTGCCGCACATACCCGTTTGTTGCGCTAGCTGTTGCCTACTTCATTTTTAGTGGACCAGTGGTGAGTAGTGGGATTCGCCCAATTTCTGTGGCGCATAGGTGCAAGTTTGTGATTATGCGTTTTTAAAGACGATAGTCTTTCTTGGGATACTTCAACGCAAAAACTTTAGTCTGTCTGTCTGTCTGTCTGTCTGTCTGTCTGTCTGTCTGTCCGTAACCCGATTCAGCTACTCGGCCAAAGTTTAACTAGTTTCTGAACACCCAGCCATCTTGAACTGGTGTTTGCGTTGATGTTTGTGAATATATTCGATCAAAAAGCAAATACTACGCATTCCTGAGGCGCAACATTAATATGTAAGTGTCAGAACGTGTGTTCTTTTATTAGAAAATACATAGGTACGCAATTCTAAAGACTTTAGTGTTTTTTAGGCTGCGCTGAAAATGCGACTCCGTGCACGAACTGCGACGCTTTGCACGAAAAAGCCCTGTGCCGACGATAAGGTGCTGCCTCTGGCAGTGGACCTTGGTCACGGTGTAGTGCCCTTGGTTCAGCACAAGCGTATGTTTTTCAATGTCGTCCATAGCTCGCGCAGCGCCTCCTCTATTTTATCAATGCCAGCCAGATGCGGCCAATTCAACGTAGAGTAAGCGCTGTCTGAGGCTAGGCAAAACGTAGTAGTACAGCCGGCACAAGACTATCGTCTTTCGACGACATTTGCAGCGAAGCACGCAGATACGCGGCCAATTTTTTTGTGTGTGCGTGGTGAACAAGGAACGATTCGCTAAACAGCTTCCTTATTAAAAGAAGAGCGTCCCATGGCTCATGGTGGCGCGAGCTCGTGGGTATGCTTTGGCTCTTGTAGGCTAATGCCACAAGAGTGAAGAAACGAGATGGTTGAACCAGAATGACGGACAGATGGACGGACGCACAGATGGACGGACAGATGGACGGGCGGACGGAGTAGGGTCATTCCACGCCAAACGTCCCAGCCATTTTGGCGACCATCTCAAATGTATTCGAAAAAAATCGTGCTTATTTGCTTTATTGAAAGCAATGAATTGCTAGAATATTACTGAGAGAAAAAAAATTTTTCGCCACGTGGGTGCCTTCTGAATTTCCCAGAATGTCGTCTGGGTGTTGTTTGTGAGAATATTTATTCTAAGAGTATCGTTTGTTGTTTCTACACCAAATTTGCTTTACACATTAAGCAAAGGTGTTTGTGTAAGGTGCTTTAAGCCGAATAATATTAGTGCCAGTTTTCTTCCATGTAAGCCTCCAAGAATTTAGCCAAAATGTTCTATGTTTTCAATTTTTTCCATTGCAATATTTTGCATTGCATGAATATCTGAGCAATGAATACTTAGTCCACAGAACATATAGTTTGCGCAAAAAATATTTTCAGACCCCTCAAGTTTCTAAACTTTACGGCGAAAAATCACGAATTTCAGAAAATCGTCATTTTTGTCCACATTGTGACGCAATTTGCACCACGTGGTGGTCCAATTAAAAATCAGCTTTATACCTCAATCGAAAGCAAATGAACAGTTCTTCTTATATGGCAAGTTTCATCATTACAATTTTTGTTTTAAGGAAGAAAATAATTTTTGAAGTTTCCCATTGATGACAATGGGGAACTTCAACCAGGAAGCTGTCCTATGACCGAATGGGCATATAGCCGTCAATGGGAAACTTTGAAAATTATTTGCTTCCTTAAAACAAAAATTGTAATGATAAAACTTGCCATATAAGAAGAACTGTTCATTTGCTTTCGATTGAGGTATAAAGCTGATTTTTAATTGGACCACCACGTGTTGCTAATTGCGTCACAATGTGAACAAAAATAACGATTTTCTGAAATTCGTGATTTTTCCCCGTAAAGTTTAGAAACTTGAGGGGTCTGAAAATATTTTTTGCGCAAACTATATGTTCTGTGGACTATGTATTCATTGCTCAGATATTCATGCAATGCAAAATATTGCAAGGGAAAAAAATGCAAACATAGAACATTTTGGCTAAATTCTTGGAGGCTTACATGGTAGAAAACTGGCACTAATATTATTCGGCTTAAAGCACCTTACACAAACACCTTTGCTTAATGTGTAAAGCAAATTTGGTGTAGAAACAACAAACGATACTCTTAGAATAAATATTCTCACAAACAACACCCAGACGACATTCTGGGAAATTCAGAAGGCACCCACGTGGCCAAAAAATTTTTTCTCTCAGTAATATTCTAGCAATTCATTGCTTTCAATAAAGCAAATCAGCACGATTTTTTTCGAGTACATTTGAGATGGTCGCCAAAATGGCTGGGACGTTTGGCGTGGAATGACCCAGTAGCGAGTGAGCTCACGTGAGTCAAGCGCCAGCCCACTAGTGACACGTCACTCCAGGAGCTTCCAGACCTTCTCCGGAGCACCAGCTGTGCGCCGTGTGACGTCACTGCTCCTCGGGCATGCGCAGCACGGCTCTCGATAAGCCACGCGAAACTGCTCAACGTCGGCCAGTGTAGCTTACACTACAAAAGTGAACGAGGGCTCGCCATCCGTTGTAGCCCAAATGGTAGAGCATCGGACACGTAATTCGAAGGCTGTGAGTTCGGATCCTGCCGACGGAAAGGGCCATTTCTCGTCCACTTTAATTTCTTACAATACCGATAAACAAACCACAAAAAATTAACATGGTTGATCCCTCCGTCGTAGGAATCAGTATAACACGAAAGTGAAACGTGTCCTTACAGAAGTAGTTGAATGTTTACTCTACATTTATATAAGAGAGCTTGCACAATGTCTATTGATGTTTGAGAGTTATAACCCCGTTTAACGTGGATTCACCCACGTTGACGTTTGGTGGTACATCTGTATCCCGACGACTACCGTCCATGATCAATGATTAAACAAACCCTTGCGGTCATAGATGCTTCTGGTAGCTGTACGGTGAGAGCGGAATCAGTGAAAGCGGTGTGGCACCCAGAAGAGCGTCCCTAATTGTACGCCGAACTTGGGTTAAGGTCGCCTACTCGCGGCATAGAGTTATTGAACAACGCTGCCCGACCAGAGGGAAAACGCAACGTGCGTTCTGTCTTCCCCGTTGGTCGGCTGCGATTTTTCGCGGGGCGAGCTAGGAACGCGGACACTGCCACGCGGAGCACTCGCGCGTCGCAGAGATGTTTTGCTATGGAAGGATGCTATGAGTGAGGACGATGTTAGGGGTAAGATCGCCACCTGGAAGTGTGTTAATGCATCGACAAAATTGCCCTTTTCCTATTAGAAACGCGCCGAATGGGACGGACGCGTAGAAAGAACGCTTTGAAGAACTAATCGGGCATTTCACGGTCATAATGCATTAGTTTACTTTAGCAAGAACACTGTGAGAGGGCAATAGTAGATATAAAAGGCTTGTTTTCAAAGCCTACAGAGTATGTGACCGCCGGAAACTGTAGAACATGTTTTTATTGACTGTTGGGATGCTGTGTTTTATTGGGATGTCCTGCAGAGAACATTGAAGAAGGAGCTACCAATTGACGCCTACGGTATTCGTTTTCTGCCTGTTCGAGGAGATAGTGTCCCGTATGACCTCTTCACGCTTCTAGGCCTTTATAGCATATGGAGGTCACGTATGGTTATACGAAATGCTGAACCCCAAGCGCGCTCGGTTAATGGCTATTTTGCTGAACAGGTTACGAAGCTCAGAGAAGTGCTGGAACACAGAGGGGCAAGTGAAGAAATGCTTTGTGTATTAGATACATTGAAACGGTTAAAAGTGCATAAGTGAATGCAGCCAGCCTCACGCAAGCTGGTGGGTGATGTGTGGCACCTGTGTATATGTATATAATTGTATTAACATTGCAATAAAGAAAAAAAAACCGTGGCGCAGTGGTTAGCGTGCCCGGCATCTCTTGTCGCGGACCTAGGGGTTGTAGGTTCGACTCCCGTTGACGGAACTTTTTTTTCTTTGTCTTCTGATCATCTGTATTTTTTCGACGTCATTTTCGTGACGGAAATACGTCACTCAAATCTTGGTGGACCCCGGCATAAAACACTTTCGTGTTAAAATTGAAGGACACTTTGTACATTCTAAAGTGTGTTCGGCGAAAGCGTGTGGCCGTTCCACTGACTATGCCATGTCTTTTTTTTCTTTTACACTCTCAGTGGGATAACACACAAAGCGAATGTGTGCGTGTTTTCTTTTTTAATTTTTTACCGCGAGTCGCAGCGAGACGCGAGACTAATCTTCCTCCGTTCGCATACGTTAGTATTTTCTCGCGCTTTGTGCATCGTGCAAACGCCATAGCCTTCCAGCGCTTAAATTGACGGGCCCTTTGTAAATTCGAAGATGTATTCCGTGAACGCCTGTGTCCATTGAGACGGCGTCGGTCAGAATGATTGCAAACGCTGGGCACAGTGAAGCTACGCAAGCAAAGAGCGAGCGCTGTAGAGTCCGACGCGACCGGCGTCCGTTTGCGCATCCCGGCGGCTACCTGGCTCCGTGCCAAAGCTCGGATGGACGGGACGGACGGACATGGACGGACGGACGGACGGACGGACAGACAGACAGACAGACGGACGGACAGACGGACGGACGGACACCGGACGGACGGATGGACGGACGGACACCGGACGGACGGACAGCGGACGGATGGACGGACGGACAGACAGACAGACAGACAGACAGACAGACAGACAGACAGACGGACGGACACCGGACGGACGGACGGACGGACGGACGGACGGACAGACAGACAGACAGACAGACAGACAGACAGACAGACAGACAGACAGACAGACAGACAGACAGACGGACGGACGGACGGACGGACGGACGGACGGACGGACAGACGGACAGACGGACAGACGGACAGACGGACGGACGGACGGACGGACGGACGGACGGACGGACGGACAGACGGACGGACACCGGACGGACGGACACCGGTCGGCTGTCGCTTTCGCCTTAAAGATTTAGAGTACTAGGTACTCTACTATGGGAGAGCGGTATCCTGTCTGTTCCACTGGAATTGGAAAAAGGTGCGAAATGTTAGGCTACCTCAAGCCACAAAAACACTTCATACTTTCATTATGTGCACCATTTGTTCATTCTGTGTGCCTGTTGTGCCTTCGTATTATGTTTCTTTCCTGATCATGGAAATCGGGTACATTTTGAATTAAGCACGTGGCTGTCCGTCAACGCGATACACTTCATTGCCAAAACGCATCTTTTTATTCTGTACATACTCATATCCTCACTTTAGTGTGAAACAGTGTTTAAGATATACGTTGAGAAACTGAAGCTTACGCAAGTTGGTGCGGATTCACAGTGTTGTTCTCGGGCACCAAACAGCACAGAAGAAAAGGATCAACGCCGCAATACACACAGAGGAAACACTAGGCTGTTTCAGCAGCTACAATAAAGCTCTTCAATCCCTCCGCGAGCCAACCTTCACAAGTACGAGTACCTCTATATCGAGAAGCTCTGTGTCCTGCTCACCCATTTTGGTGTACTTTCAGGTGCATCAGACACTACGGTGAAGGGTCATGCTAGCCCTGTTTTCTACAATATTATCGTTCTCACAGTAAATCGTGCTCTCCTTCTTTGCGTGGGTAGTAATAAAAGTGATTTCAGAGTCTAGCTAAGGTCATGGTGCATCCTAAAATGGTTTGACGGTGATACACGAAGTCCTTGCATCTCCGATTCTGATAATCCACGATAAAAATAGGCTTGTGCACTAGAAAGTTGAGTTGATCTGTTCACACGCCGTGCATTGGCGTAACGTTCGCTGGAATGTTCCATCATGCGTGTGCAGAGCGGGCCTAAGGCTAGCCACGAATGTAATGTGTAGCCGGGGGTACTCCCTTAAGTATACTCACTGTGAGTTTAGTGGGACCTGATCTAATGAAGAGCATAACCGGGGGGATTCGTTCATAAATAAAATGATACGTCTTTTAGTTGGGAAAGTGAATTGAGACGAATGTACAATCACACTGGGTGATTCTTGAACATTATAATCTAAAGGGGCACTATAGCTCCTTGAAAACTTTGGGCATTCACACATCCACCTGATTGTCATGGCTGTGGGTATTGTCCTGTGTTTTGGTACCACAGCCGTGCCTTTCAGACATCGTAAAGTGCTACAACAATGAAATATTGAAGGCTTACCGAATATAAAAAATGACGGGATCGGGCTGTGTTAGCCAGCTATTCATTTCATTACAATTATATCGAGGTTGCAGGGGTATCGCTGCGTGCATCGTGCCTAAGTTATTTGCTTGTCGGTTTGTTCATGAGCCATGACATGTAAATCAACTCGAATGAGGCACATCGTGCAGTATTCGTAACTCAAACGATGTCTTTCGATAGTATATCTATGAATGCGAATGGACTTCGTGTAGGCCATACGATGTTTTGGGACATGCGGGCGTTTTTCTTTCATAAACTTCATTTCACAACCAGAGCCTCGTTGCTTCCCCCCCCTCTTTCTTTTTTCCTTTCGCCTCTGTCCGTCGTCGTTGCAGCTGCCATTGGACGAGTGGCTAAGTGGTATGCATATCCCGCTGGATCCTAGCGTACGCATCATGAGAGTTTTTCGACGAGATGGCCCAAAACTTGACACTGTGCTCTTGAACGGTGGCCCGTCATATTAGGATGATATCCTAGGAAATGCGAAACGAATGCTGTCAGCTAACGAGAACGCGGTACATTGCACAAACGCTATTGCGTACAACATTTGGGCGAACCTAGATAATTCTCTACAAAGGGTGCTTGCTTTAATTCACCAGACGTAGGTATATCGACCGGCATGCAAACGCATAGCGAATCGTATCGTGAGAATATTATAAAAGCCAGACGTCTGGACCAGACGTTTACTTACTTTCATGTGAGACGCGATTCACGAATAATGGTGGGCCTTGTTTCGAACGCATTCATTCGAGCCTCCAAAGGGCTGGACATCAACAATGCCGAATCTTGCAACTATTAGGTAAAAGCTATTGCGCCGCAGCGCCATCGCGATATTGTGAGCGTAGTTCTAAGGACAAATGGGGAGATTTCGTAACGCTTAAAGATTTCTGTTTTCCCAGTATACATGTTGAAAAATAGCGCGGATCGGAGCAACCTAGAGCGTGCCAGAGCTCATCGAAGAAAAGGAAACGGAAGCCGCATCGAGGGCACGGGTGCACGCGCACGTGGTCGGGTCAGTTCGCATTCAGTATTGGTAATAAACGGACGTCTCTCTTTCACGTCTGGGGAACAAGTCATTTCGCAACATTATTGGTGCCGCGAAACCCGGGACTGCCCCTCGAGAGACGTCTTGACGTCACGGCCATGGCGAACTCGGACCAGCTGAGCAAGAAGCGTGGTGCACTTAGGGCTGGTGTCACGCGAGCCCTAACGAAGCTAGAGGATCTACTACAGCAGACCGATCCCGACATCTCGGAAGTTCACGTGCACCTCGACTACCTCAAGGACAAGGAGTCTACATTGTCGAGACTCGATGAGGCAATTCTTCCAGCAACAGGTGAAGATAACCTTGACCGCGAAGTCGAAACGGCGCAAGGCTACAGCGACAAGATAAGCTACGCCATCGCGCGCGCCAAGTACTGGTTGCTAGACCGGCAGCACGCTACCAGGACGCATGCTGAAGGTCCTCGGTCCGGACTGAGCAACTTCGACCTCCCGAATTCCGTCGATGCTCCGGACCAGGCGAGAGAACAGCGTCAGCGATCGGTTGTACTCCCCAGACTACAGATACCTACCTTCGACGGTAACCTGCGTGAATGGCAGGCCTTTTGGGATCATTACGACGCAACGATCCATCAGAACAACGACCTACCACGCATCGAAAAGTTTAAGTATTTACTCACGTACTTGACCGGTAGCGCGAAGAGGTCCATCGAAGGCATCCGGTTAGCCGATCAGAATTACGACCTCGCAATCAAAACGCTTACGGATCGGTTCGGACGACGAGATCTTCTCATTAACGAACACGTGGATAACCTTTTGGCGTTGATTCCCGTGAAGAGCTCGTCAGATGTTGCCAAGCTTCGTACACTCCACGACAACGTACAGTTTCGAGTGAGCGCATTAGAAGGCCTCGGAGTGTCCCCAGATCAGTACATCGTGGTGCTGAATCGTGTTATGATGCGCTGCTTGCCAGACGATCTCGCTATCATGTACAGACAAAGGACAAAAGAAGAGGACCGCGCAGCTAGTGGGACGGAAACTTCGGAAGACAGATTGCGTCGAGCGAAGGATCTTTTAACCTTTCTTCGCATCCAAGTGGAAGTGCGGGAGGAAGGTCGCCTGCAACCACGTCGTCGATCATACGAAAGTGTAGACTGCGTGGCGACAGAAAGTACGGACGGCGCGGAACACATTCCATCGGCTGCAGCTTTTACCAGTACAACCGTGTCGACCAACCAACTGTGCCCACTTTGCAACAGCCAAGAGCACAACATAATGTCCTGCACTGCCGATCTGTCAGCGCACGAAAAGCGACTGAGACTACAGAATAATAACTGCTGTTTCCGCTGCGGTACACGCAACCACATTGCAAGGGTGTGCAAAAAATCCATCAGTCTTACGTGTGGTACCTGCAGTCGCCGCCACCTGACTATTCTGTGCGACCTTTCGAGACCAGTCCTACAGGGCCCAGTGCCTACTGCTGAATCTGTCGCATTGGAAAGACCCTCTTCGCCAAGGCATCACACCGTGACAACCGTCCAAAGCACGCACGTTGGATGCACGGCTGTGTTGTTGCAAACAGGCCGTATATGGGCAGAGTGCGGAAACCAACGACTTCTCGTTCGAGTGCTCTTAGACAGCGGTAGCCAGCGTAGTTATATTCGTGCAGACGCGGCCAGAATACTTCAATGTTCCGTTGTTGGAAGGGAGGAGCTTTCCATCATCACATTTGGAAGCTCGAAATCGCAGAAGCGACTATGCACCCAGCGTGTCTCCGTGCTGCTGCGCAGCCAATTTAACGATGCTGCAGTGGAGTTAGAAGCATTGACAATTCCAGAGATATGCTCCGTAACGAGTCCACCACTAGAGCACCATATCTTGCAGGCGCTCCACGAAAAGAAATACGATGTAGCGGACGCATGTCAAGCGGATACGTGGCAACAAGGCGACATCACCGTGCTCATAGGATCTGACGCATATTGGAAGGTAACCACTGGTAAGATCGACCGCATAAACGAGACGCTAACAGCGACAGAAACAACGTTTGGATGGATGGTACAAGGACCCTTGTCGTCTGACACCCAGTACCCGTCTAACGCACTGTTCGTCTCGAGCAGCAATTCTTCGGCAAAGGACATAGACGTATCTTCGATATGTCGTCTTGATGCCATCGGGAAGGATGAAGCGCATTCACGAACCTTAGAGGGCAACCACCGCCTGTTTGGATTGGAGCAAGGCATTTCCAAGCAAAACAATCGTCATCAAGCTGACAATGCCCTCGCTGGCGGCAGGAATTTGGAAGTCGAGCATGTCGACGCTCGTCTTGTCTGCGCGCGTCGTCGTCATCGGCGGCAGCATCGGGGTGGCGCCGGACTTGCGCAACTTGTCCTAGACCGGCTACTTTTTGTGCGACCCCCACGACAAGGATTGCGTCTTCGTGATTCTTCACGACAAGTACATCACCATCAAGCACGTCAAGACCGCCCTGCGCCCCATAAGCATCGGTTCCAAGGACGGCAAGGGGTACGACAGCCGCGAAGCAACGACCGCAGTGCACAGGCACTGCCAGAAGCAAAGCAAGTGGCGCGCAGAAAATCACGTGCTGTCCGCCAAGTGCAACAGCCCGTTCAAGTGCGTTCTGACTACACAGCCAACAAAGAATTCAGGAAGTGTAATAGTTTCTTGGATGACGACGTCTACGAAGTGGAGAACAACGTGGCACAGGCCAATTGTTTGGACTACGTGCCTCTCTTTGACAGTGTGGAAATCAGCGGAGAAGACGTGTCCATGGTTCCGCTGGAGTACTCACGTAAGACTTCCAAGCTTCTCGTCTCGACATTCGGACTGAAAGATAGGTACATGGAAAATCTGCCACAGTCGTTCCCGAACGTAACGGAAAGCTCTAACCAACGAAAAGAAAATCCCATGGACTTCTTATACCTCAGCCCGCCGGAGTTTATCAGTGATCTCGACCTCCTGTGCATAATGATCGCCGACGAACCACATAAATCGTACCGCTACCACAGGCTCAGTTGGGAGAGCATTAGACCACAAAGACAGCTCGAGAGCGAGACCAACGAGGTCCAGCATTCCATCCCGTCCAATTTCTTCCTGGGAAGTCGCAACGTCTCGCTGCCAGTATACGCTTGTGCCTCGGGGCTCCCGAATGCACTTGTAGTGCAACGTAAGGCTCCTCGTCGACAGCGCCTAACAACTGAAATGTGGAAAAGACGCAAGCGAGCATACCTATTACTGATTCGCTCACCTTATCGCTGCTTAAACTGCGTCCTCGACGTGTGCGATTCACCTTGGGCCCCCCTGGGATGATGTTGAAAAATAGCGCGGATCGGAGCAACCTAGAGCGTGCCAGAGCTCATCGAAGAAAAGGAAACGGAAGCCGCATCGAGGGCACGGGTGCACGCGCACGTGGTCGGGTCAGTTCGCATTCAGTATTGGTAATAAACGGACGTCTCTCTTTCACGTCTGGGGAACAAGTCATTTCGCAACAATACACATCGCATTTCGTTTCCGCGCAAGTTTGGGCTGCCTCTGTTGCTTTATAGAAGATAGGAACATCGCTATGCTTATTCTACATAAGAATCCATAATTTGCGTTTAGAGTATTGTTGTGTATATGTACACATGCACTGTTGCCACAGTTCTCTGCAACACTCACCCTGTACTCGACGAGGTACGTAGTCGGATGAGGGTGACGGCATTACAGTAGCAACTGGGAAAGAGTGGTGCAAGTGCCAGTTTCGTGGACGCTGCAGCACATGGAGAAGGCAAAAAGTTCACAGCACTGGTCGTTGACCGGACCGTCTCGACTACGAACTGCGCCACGGTAGACGCAGCGTGCACGCAGGGGGCCGAACAAGTGGCTATCGCACTCGCTGTGCTAAATAGTCGGTGTCACGGTGGAAGATTCAGAGGTGTATGAACTGGCCTCCAAAGGTGGTAGACGCTTCGCTGTAGTTGTGCAGTTTCTGCGACAGATGGCGCGATACGTTTCGGGCTGTGCGTCGGGTCTCGCTGCCTTGCCGTATGCGTATAACGAAAGCGTAGCTGAACCTTTATCAGTTACGCAACGGGCTCCTGAGCTTTTGTTCGCGTATTTTCTGTTTTTTAACACGAAAGTGTTTTATGCCGGGGTCCACCACGGCTCCTCTGACGTATTTCCGTCACGGATATGACGTTGTAAAATATAAACTAAGATATTGAGATCAAAGAAAAAACTAGATGAAAACGTTCCGTCACCGGGCGTCGAACCTGTGATCTCTCGCTCCGCAGCGCGCGGGGCGAAACCACTCGGCCACGAAAGCGTACGTACTTCAGCTTGTTGACGGCAAGCTATTTATATGCACCATATACCGTTGGCGGTCCTCAGAGCTCCTCGACTTCAGTGCGTTTTCGTCATCAGTAGCGAGATGGCGCGAAGGTGGCACGGAGTGCGCACTCTAAAGGGTCGTCGTGCCTCTCGCTACGGTGAGCGCGCGCCTCCACGGGGCGTGGCCGCTCATACGCGCGCGCTTATCTCCTGATCGGGGCATTGGGGCGCTTACGTTTTGTGCTTCCACCGCAAGTTTGCTATGAAGTTACAGTGGTTAAAAGTGCGCGAAGGTATCTTCGCTCAGCGCAGCGGCCGCGTTTACGAAAGGAGCACGCTGCTCACACACGAGGTAACAATTATTACAGTTGTTCGCGCTCGTCTTGTGTATACTTGTGCGGTCGTTTCGTGCGTCGTTCTTTGTGTTAGCGCTGCGCGCTGTAGATGTCGAGCTGTGACAGTTAGTTCGTGCTCGTCCTGTGTATGCTTGTTTTGTGCGTCCTTTCAGCTTGAGGTGCACGCAGCAAGTTTCGAGCTGCTTGCCGTTCTTCACGTGACATTTCAATTTGTTGCTGTAGCATTCATTCATTCACCCTTGTGGTGAAACAATGCACAATAAACGCTCAACTACCTGTGTGAAGACACGTTGCACTTTCGTGTTATACCGATTCCTTTGACAGAGGGATCAGCCATGTTTTTTTTAAGCTTCTGCGATCAAGTGCTCATGCCACAAAAGACGCTGAAGCGAATGTAGGTGCGTATATATGGACGTCACAAAAACGCAGGTAGCCGAGCGGCTCCTCCAGTCTGCGATTTGTAGTACCGTAAATAATTCGGTGACTACGAAAATAAAAGTAGCCACACACCTATGCGGGACCTCTGGTCACACTAAAGTGCCTGTGAAATCACATATTTGTATAATAGCACGGGCTACACGTATGCCCCACCACTGGGATGATTGTGCTGTTGTACAACGAAGCAAAGGGCGCGTTTCTTCAAATCTATTTCAAAGAAATAATTTTGTTTCAGTTTTTGCGTTGAATAACGGAATTGAACTTCCGTGTTCTATACGCGTAGTCTATCAATCCCGTAATTAATATTTACGTATATTCTTTTGCATTCACTTTTGCACGAGCCTACGATGCATTGGTTCGTGCCTTCTTGAGTTGTAAAAGAGTGCCTATACGTCATCACCCGACTGTTGCGTTAGCCGGTTTCGAGTTATACGGGCATACTCATGCAGTTTCTGTAAGTGGAATGAGATGTCGTTAAATTATGCGCGAGTAGCAATGACTAGCCAAGTCACACATTTTCTATATTCCTACCAAGGATTGAATTCACAGTATACTGGTAGTAGCATAAAAAGCGTTCTAATTCAACTTATTCTAATTCATTAGAAACCATATAAAGCCAATAAATTGCGTTGGATTTTTTAGTGGTACCGACTCTTGATACCGTGTTTACAAAACAGGGACGAGAATGCAGGCATGCGTTCTGCAGATACATTGAGTGTGCGTACACAAGAGCCGCAGAATATGCAAAAAGGTGAAAACTTTACTGACATGGTAAAATAGCAAAATAAATGTACGCGCTGAAGGCGTTGAGCTCGTACCTGGTTCAGGCTTTCGACGGAACATTGATGAATACTGACGCGACATATAACCGACAATACATCTTACACGATTCCGCCCAAATTCTCTCGACTGACTTTAGGAAAACAACCGTTAAAAGTTAAAAAATACGAACAAAACCAAATATTTCACACTTTGGTGATTGTGCAAGTACCTATACGCGTATGCATGTAGCGCACAGCAGCGTATGTCACATACGCTGCACAGACTGCAGAGAAACAAGACGATGGTAAACTAAGAATGTAAAATATGTGTATGCCAAGGTGAGAGCGGTAGCAAGGCTCAATCAAAGCGCCTTAGAACAGACTGGCTCATTGCAGTTAGTAGCTTGATATTTAATGCGAACCTTTTTTGCATTAGCCGAGTGTGCCAGACAACCAGGGAACCTTGTCGGCACAGCGTCGTTTGACAATGTCGCCCGATGCGGCACGTTCATCAGGACGCGTTCATTGTAGTGTGCCGTACACTCTTTGCAACACGAGTTCAGGCTCAAAATGTCTTTCACAGACGAAATGAGTCGACTGAAGGACTTGATCCCTTCTCGGGAATGCCCGCCTTCACTTGGCCAAAACATCGGCGTCCTTGGTGCACAAAACAACGAGCACTTTTCACGCCTTCTACCCGGTATTGCGGCGTATTGCGGTATCGCGGCGGAGTAAAAAACATTTTCTCCCCATTATCAACTACAAGGCATGGCGCATAATCACAAAAGCGGGCACAAAATAACTATGTGCTCGAATTTTCCTTCTCAGTGCGCAAGACAGGCCGCAACAGCCAACGCCAGGATTCACAATGAGTGTGTGTCACAATCTTTCCACAGCGCCGCGACGAAGTTCGCATGCCTCTCTTATACTTCCACCATGGTGGATGTGAAGAGGTGTACAGCACAAGTCACCTAAGAAACCTAAGAGGGGGGGGGGGGGGGGGGCAAAGTCTGTCCCATGCAATGACTCAATAGGGTGGGGTGGGGGGGCGCTGCGATTATCTTTCGCCCCCCTGAAGGGGAACTCTGCTAACGCTTATATATGTTTGAAAGTGCGGGTCTCTCCGCACGACTTTCAGCAAGTCCGAGTGCTATGCGCTTCTGTACAGCCGAAACCTTCAAAACCGAATCATGGCCGTCCAGTTCGTCCGCGACAGGGCTAGACCTGCCGGCCCCACGTGGGAATAGCCCCACGTGGGAATATTCATGATTTTCATGATATGACCAGTCATTCATGTTTGTCATACAGTCATGTTATGCCATATCAATTTTGGTGTAAATCCCATCAACGATACGGCCAGGAGAGCACAAAGTCGTAGGCGGATAGATAGATAGATAGATAGATAGATAGATAGATAGATAGATAGATAGATAGATAGATAGATAGATAGATAGATAGATAGATAGATAGATAGATAGATAGATAGATAGATAGATAGATAGATAGATAGATAGATAGATAGATAGATAGATAGATAGATAGATAGATACGCTCAAAGTCGCCGAAGTTCGCTAAGAAATGCTTCGCATTTAATAAATGCACAGAACCGTGACTCCGTGCGCGTCTCACACACACAAGGCAAGTGGACTAGGTAAATGTCACACGTGTTTAAAAAAACTGCACCATGTGCGTCTAAGTAGCTGGAATACTTTTTTTAAAAACCTGCTAAGCTCAGCGAAACTACCAGTTTCGATTTTTTTTTTTAACACGAAAGTGTTTTATGCCGGGGTCCACCAAGACTTTCATGACGTATTTTCGCCAGGGAAACACGTCAGAAAAATAAACGCGACCACACGGCAAAGAAAAATGTGCTATTGTCGGGAGTCTAATCCATGACCTCTTGGTCCACGACAATAGCTGGCGAGCGTTTAGCCTACTACGCCACCGGCAAAGCCATAAAGGGGGCTACAAGAACGTGCCTTTTATCTCTCTCACAGTGCTCTTGTTCGCAGAGTGGTTTCGCCGTCTGGAAACAGAACAGTCACGTTATGCGTGGCTTGCGCGATTAGCTAAGGCAACGCAACGTTGCTACTACTGTCCCGTTCGTGGCGTTCAATTGTGTCAACGCTGTAACACACCGCGAGGAGGTGGCTTTAACCCAAGCCTGACTCATAGCATTAACTCATATTAAAAAAATTACACCATCTCCCGCTAAAGGGAACCATGTGTAGATGTGAAGCAGCGGGCGCTAACGCTTACACTGGCGGCGGCGTTGACGCTGGCGCTCATCGCAGCGTTGCGCAGGAGAGAAAACTGGGGAGGCGCAAAGCACGCAGTGATGGAGCGGTGTTTCCTACTGGAACATGCCAATCGCTGCTAATGGGCAATGAGAGACAGAAGACTCCGACTGTACACAGAGACCCGCAGTCCGCTTTTAGTCAACGCGCACGCTGCGAACTTTTATTGTTCAACAACGCACAGGAGAAATCTCCCACCGGCACCACCTTGCAGGTCAAGATCCATCGCCATATATATGGGGTGGCTAGTGAACGGTTGTGCAGCGCGAGCAGTCGGTTTTTTCAACCAAGAAGACTCTGCCTGCGTCGGCGTCGCGAGGCGAGAGAGGGGGGGGAGCCTAGACGTGGAGAGAGAGGGGGGGGACGCGCATGCGCAGTGGTAGTGTGGACGCCGCGGGCAGGGGATGCCGAGAGGGGGGGGAGCGTAGGAGAGGAGAGAGAGGGGGGGACGCGCATGCGCAGTGGGAGTGTGGACGCCGCGGGCAGGGATGCCTAGAGGAGAGAGGGGGGGGCGCGTAGGAGGGGAGAGAGGAGGGGAGGCGCATGCGCAGTGAGGGTGTGGCTGCCGCGGGGAGGGATGCCTAGAGGAGAGAGCGGGAGAGGAGGTTTTTTTTATTTTTATTTTTTTAAAGGGTTTGCGCATGCGCAGTAAGGGCGGTCACACGGCACACCACCACCACCAGCACCACCACCGCCGGATTAAACTTCGCCATAAGATGCTTCACATATAATATAGCTCTCCGACGCCAGCCTGGCTGCCGCACCACGTCACCGCGTTCCGCGCTCGCCTTATGAGAAATCACGGCCGGGCTAGAGGGAACACACGACGTACGTTGCGTTTCTCTTCGCGTTTCACGACGCTTTGAAGGAGTGCAAGCCGAGTTCCAGTGTTTATTATGTACTTGTTGCTGCCATCTTTGTGCAGGATTCACCATATATGGCGTCCAGGTACGCGTTAACAACTTCAGCTACCGCAAAGGTTAAATTATGATTATGTACTTTAGTCATCGGGACGCATATGCGGCGCTTGGCGTCAACGTGGCTGGGTCCACATCAAGCGGTGCTATATTTGCCAAACACCAATAGACATTGTACTAGCTTTCATATATGAATGCACTATAAACAACCAACTACATCTGTGTAGACACGGTTCACTTTCGTGTGATACCGATTGCTATGACGGGAGAATCAGCGATGTTTTTTTTTTTTTTTTTTAATGCATTTGAGGCAGGAAGCTCAGTTTGCTCACCGTCTGAGAAAAAGGGGCTTGGCTGCTCATCAGTTGATCTCGAAACCAACCTGATCTCATTGGCTTAATCAAGGCTGTTAGGCATGTCAAGGGCGCTGGATATTGTTAAGGGAGACCCTCGTTATTCCAAACAAGCAAAAAAAACTAAATTTCGATTTTTTTAAAAAAAATTTTATCCTACTTCAGGCAAACTGATCGTGACTTGCCCCAAGCATATATTCTTGTGCCCGCAAGCTGCGGTGCACATGACCAGTCCACTGCATTCCGTCTCTCATCTCATTGGTTGGACCACTTCAGTGAATTGATACCATCATTTATTTCGTAGATGCAAGGCCATCCTAAGTTCCGCACCTTATCCTCATGTTCCCAAGAAATAAAAAAAAAGGTGAATCTTTTTGTAAGTTCGGGCCTCCCCACCCACTCCCCGGTAGACATATGACACCAGTGAGGGCATTAGCCTTAGTAATACGGTATTTCTTGTCCTCCTCCATATCGACGTGCGTGGTCTAACAAACCTCGTGTGCTGTGGGTCGGCCGTTAAAAGGGGACCAACCCGCCAGTTCCGTTAGCTCCCTTTTTCTCCGCTCAGCTGATGTGAGTAATGGCGGGTTCAGTTGGGCGCGCAGCAGGGGTCCCGGGGTAATTTGTATAGCGCAGGACCTATATGGATGCGCCTTGCGGAGTTTCCCGGGAAAACAGCGCCGAAAGGAGGGAGGAGGCTGGGTGGGTCGAAGGCTCATTGCGATCCCGCACCACGCGGTCATCTCGGCAAGCCATCTTGTTGCGGGCGCGCTCTGCGTTTGTCGAGCAACGCGTGGACTGCGGAGACTGCCCATGCAGGACGTCGTAACGGCGATCGCGGTATATTTTCCCTCACGCACTCCGGGAAAGATGATAGGGGAGTGTGCGCTTGGCAGTTGTAAAATTACAGCACCGGACGCGTCTCTTATTATTCAATTTTCCTTCCTTCGTTCTTTCTTTCGTGTGCAAGGATGACTGTATAAACCGTTTAAACTCGGCGCTATGAGAGAGACTGAGAGCACTCGGTGCAGTGAAGTCGAGAAGGACACGCTGGCGTGTTTATCGCATATGTTCGTGACTTCGTGGGGATAATTAGGGTCAGCGGGTTTTTCATGTGAACTTGTACGCGAAAGCGAACAGCGAAACCGTCACGTTTCTTGCGTAATTCACTCGATGGATTGGGTGCGCAAGAAGCGGGGTAATTCACTCACTCCTGCACGCGCGCTTCTTTGTAGCAAGATGTGATGCCTCTACATGCTGCAACTCAGTGAACTGCTGCTAAGAGGCTTACTTATTAGCGTGGTCCAGTTTGGCCGTTGTCACTGAGTGCACCATTGCTAGTTGAATATATCATGCTTTGGCACTCTTTGGCCACTACTGGTCCTTGCGCCATTAAGTACCACACATCGTTATCATCCTAATGGAATATCATGGTAGACTTCGCGTATAAGGGAATGATTGAATTGTAATGCGGGAGCAAACATATGCGCACACTGTATTGTTTCTGTACATCGCTGGATATACTCGCAAAAACGCAGTGGTGGAGCTTTTCTGGGCAAGACCTAAATTAATATATATTGTACAGTTATATTCAATCTAGCAACGACGTCCCTTAGCGGCACTGTCAAGCTTTGGGATTTAGCGTTGTTCTTTAAATAACCTGAATGGTTTTCCACTGGATATATAATTAGAATTATACTAAGTACGCTAGGGCGCGGTTGCAACGGTTACGCTCTATGTCGAAGCATGTGAAACGTAGGCTAACTTGAAAGAGTGCCGTTACGGGAGCAGCTGGCCATTGGCTAACGCTTTCCTGCAGTTGTAAGATCACTGCTACAATTAGTCGCATGCTTGCATGTGTGAAAGTTTGTTCCGTTGAGCAACTGGCCTTCACATTACATTCAAAGAACCAGGACAAATCAAGCACCAACAAGACAAAGCGCTGTTCGCTCATGTCGTTGATTAATCCTTCATATCGCGCGTAGAGGCTTTCACTACGCACAACCTCAAAACACAGAAGCTCTTCTCAACCAGTAGTGCTCTCGTATGGCATATCTTGCGTATCACTCCGCTAAGTTTTCACATAAAGCACAGCTGCTTATGCGCGTTAGTATGATCAGGCAGTTGCTGAACGGAGCAGGAATTCGTTTACTTTACTAGGTAACCAGGACTATGCGACGAGCAGCAGTTCCTGAAAACTAGCCCACTAATCACTTCGTTTGTGCACATTTTGCTAAACGTTTACGTTAGAGGCTCAAACCAAATGTTTGACGAGTTCATCAAAAGAAGAACAAAGATAAACAGACCTGAATTAATTTACTCTTGCTTTACTTAGACGTAAACTGCTGGCATTTTTTAAGCAGACATCAGTTGGGTTCTGAAGATCTCGTGCAGCAGTGCCACTCCTTTTTTTGCGTGAGAAACTAGCAATATGCAATTAATCAACGTCTGTGGAAAATAATGGCAGCTTCCAGCTAGTGGTGCCAAGCGAAACTGGGTGGCCTTCCTTGTTTCTCTATATTTTAAATGCGAAGCATTTCTTAGTGAACTTCGGCGACTTTGAGCGTATCTATCTAGCTATCTATCTATCTAGCCGCCTACGACTTTGTGCTCTCCTTGCCGTGTCGTTAATGGGATTTATACCAAATTTGGTATGGCATAACATGACTGTATGACGAACATAAATGGCTGGTCATATCATGAAAATCTAGACTAACTTGTCATGAAAAGTATGATTTACATGCCACGCTCATGGCCCGCTCGTGGCCGTTTCATTAGCTTGATATACACCAAACTTGGTATTGAGTGACGTGACTGGATGACGAACATAAATGACAAGTGGTAATATGGAAATGATCACATGTCATGTGCGACATGACTTGCATGCCACGCTCATGGCGCGCACGCGGGCGTTTCGTTAGCTTGATATACAGGAAATTTGGTATTGTGTGACGTGACTGTATGACGAACATAAATGACAAGTGGTAATATGGAAATCATGACATGTCATGTGCGACATGACTTGCATTCCACGCTCATGGCGCGCTCGCGGGCGTTTCGTTAGCTTGATATGCACCAAATTTGGTATTCAGTGACATGACTGTATAACGAACATAAGTGGCAGGTGGTAACATAAAAATCTTGGCATGCATGTCATCTACAACGCCATTTACATGCCACGCTCATGGTGCGCTTGCGTCCAGTTCGCTAGCTTGATATACAACAAAATTGGTATTGCGCGACGTGACTGTATGACGAACATAAATGACAGGTCCTAACATGTAAAACATGACATGCAAATTATTTAAAGCATGATTTGCTCCTTCCTGCCTGCTTCGCATTCAATCGATTCCCACAGTGTGTGGGATCTGTGGCTTTTTTTTCTTTCTTTCTTCTGTCTCTTTCTTTTAACGGCAAAGCTGTTTAGGCTAACCGTAATTTCTGCGGCCTATCTAGAAGAAACGAGTATGTGCCTGTGCGGCCTATCAGAAAACTATGATCATCATAAACGGGTATGTACCACAGAAATTGGGTAAAACCTACTACTTACCACCGGTCCACTAAAATGAAGAAGGCAACAGTTAGCGCCTGAAATGGCTGCGAAGCGACGGCGGTGAGCCGCATACCACGAGTGCGTGCAACGAGACCTTTCCGAACAAAAAAACGGTTGCATCTTTCTAGCCTTGTTGTGACTTGTTTACTAATCGTTGTTTTTTGTTAGACTTTGGTTCTTGGTTTTTGTTGATTTTTGACTGTCCGTTTTTTTTTTTTTTGCGGTTTTAACCTGATTTGTACCGACCACCAAGTCACGGTCCTTTTTTTGCCATTTTTTTTCTCGTGTTTATGTTTTCATGATATCTGATTATGCCTCATCTTGCAAACCCTTCTCCGAATTGATAGTCATGCCGGCCGGCCGAGTCGCTTGATAGCCTTTGTGCCATTTTTAAAATTTTTGTTTGCCTGCCTACATGTTCTCTGTCTTTTCAACTAAATAAACCAGTTCATAGTGAGCGCTCCGTTTTGTATGTTCTTCGTCACGTTGTTTGAGCTGCTCTGCCTCAATGTTCAGGAACCAACTAGCCCGCCTAAGAACCCTTGTGAAATATGTTTTTTTTTATTTTATTGTAAAAGTAAGGAGCACGTGCACAGTCCATTAGTCGCGGCAGTGTTCTTGCGGCTAAACAAGGAATGAGTAAAAAGACGACAATAACTCACGTGTGATATTATTTAATGAGGCCGTTTATTTTCCATATGGCGAAGGTTTGTAAGACAATAATGATTTTTGTTTTCATCTAGAGGTGTCATGTGCAAATGTGTCTGTGAGACAATGGCAGTGCTGTATGGGCGGACAGCTTTTCTTGGCAATGATAGGAAAGCTATGCGGGGGTGTAGCTTCTGCGCATGTACTCCTGCGCAAATTTAGACCGCTTCGGCTTGCGTTTGTTACCGATGTGGAATGCGACAGCTGCACAGCGTGAGGGGAGTACGCAATTAGCTTCATCTCTAAGTAGTCAGTGGTTTAACTTGATTACTAATGTATGCTTTACGCCTCAAAATACATCCCACATAGGTTGCATTGACAAACCTCCCGTTGTAACGCCTGGTAAGTTCTTCTTCGCAAGCTCTGCAAGCATAGCAGGAAGATAGGACAGCGAACTAAGTTCAAAGCACCTTAAACTTTTGAGTCAGAAATTTGTGCCGAGTCGCAGAGGTTCAGTCGTTGGGCCGACACTGTAATGGAAGAAGCGAAGGGAAGGGTCTCACGGAATACTTGAATAAAACTGGTAGCGCAAAGAAACGGGACACAAGAAGTAACACGGAGACACACACACAGCGCTACTCTGTGTGTGTCTCCGTGTGTGTGTGTGTCTCCGTGTTACTTCTTGTGTCCCGTTTCTTTGCGCTACCACTTTTATTCAAGTATGCCGTACCAACAAGCCCGCCTTGCAACTTTACTCGTCTCACGGAAAGCCCGCTTGCCAAGCCAGACACCGTGACGTAGGGCTTCCCTCGTGGATTATTTGCTTCCTACACCATAGCGCTCAAAACACTGGGTGGAGAATTAGCGCAGCTTCTGGTGATTCTTCCCTTGTACCACAATATGTGTACTTCAAGTCGCTTTTTGTCACTGGGTCTACAGAAGCCAAATCTCACTCTTTTCTGTAACTCTGTGAGCTTTCATTCTCCAGCTAGCTTTGTTCCTGCTATTTAGGCGAAAATTTGACGCGTACACGGATTTGCTGGGTGGATGAGTCGTCAGCAAAATATTGCGGCTTCGGATAGCTGAATACAGCTACGCCTGTGGGGCAAATAATTAGAGCCCCGTGCTGTCCCACAGTTCATGGCGACTCCGGGTCAAGCACCCCTCACAAATGGAAGGCGTCTCGTCAGTCGTTTTTTCTGTCATCATTTTCTTTCTAACATGAACCAGCGAGGCGAGAAATGACTGCGGCTTCCCATTTCGCGATTCATTGGCGCTCGCGCAAACATCTTGCGGACACCAAACTCCATCTCCAGCGCGTTATCTTCGTGAAGGCAGCTCGTTGACATGACCCCCCACCCCCCCTCCCCCAGCGCACTTTCTTTAACGAGCCTTCGTATTGGGGTCACAGTGTCTCATGTTTCAGAGGGGTAGCATTGGCGTTATCTCTGGCTGTCGCGACAGTGCGGACTGGTAGCCAAAACATCTGTATGAACTCGAAGCTGCACCGTGCCCTCTATTTGGCTGTAGAAATTGGGCGTCTTTTTTCTTCTTTTAATCACCGTAGACTGTGCTCATGCGTTATACGCCGTATATAATATATATGTACTACATAGTGCTTCTGATTGTTTTTCTTCTTTTATTGTTTTTTTTTTAATTTTTCTTACCTTTGTGTGTGTTTGTACATTACTGCCGTGATGTTGGGACAGCCGGCTCTAACGTAGTCTACCTTCCCATATTTTTTCATTTATAACAAAAATTTGTGAGGCTGGCATACTTTTTTTTTCTCTTCAAAGGGCGCTTTGAAATAAATTGCGCCTTCATTGGACGCTTGAAGAAGGTGGCCGGGCCACGCGACAGAAAAGCTGGCATCATACATTTCCTTCAACTTTACTCCCTAATTCGTGCATCCGGCCCACACCGTACTAAATCGAAGAAGTAATTAGGGCGAACTCCTTAGATGCATGATCAACGGTAAAAGTGACCAAACGGCGTCAACACGAGTTATGCAAAAAAATCATCATAAAGTTAGGACGTCACCTTATGACGTCACATAACGTAGCGGGACATGATTACGTCATCACATCACATGACATTGTCGCTTTGTGAAAGGTGGGCGGATTCCGGAGGCACTCGAAAATAACCTGAGGAGCAATAAGTTTTTTTTCTTTTTTTTTTGAATGGGGGGGGGGGGGGGGGCGGAGTCAGCGCAGTCGATTGAAAATAATAAGAAAAGATGATATCGGCATTCCAGTTTTCTCAGGTAAATGCGGAAGGGGTAATGTGACTTTTTTTTCTTTTTCAAGCAGTGCAAACAGTTTACGAGAAACTGGTATAAAACATCCAGAAGGTGTCTAACGGACACACCTCTGAACTACGGTATGTGTGCCCAACTTTTTGAAACCGCATAAGGATTAATACATGACGCACAAATTTGTGCCGGGAGAAAAGAAATCAAAAATGAGTGAATGCTCGAAATTCTTCATATTTCTTTGTGACATTCGATTCGCTGTAAATTTTTGTAATTGCCCTCAACTAAAGAATTCTCCGTTTGAATGGTTCCAGGTACGCGCTCTCAATTTTATCGCTGTGGCTGTACCTCTCTTCCACAGATATGATGAAGTTCACTGTTTGTTGTTGTGAAATCGTTTTGCTAGCTTATTCACTTCTGTAAATTAAAAATATTCTTCGTCGAGAGCACGACTGGGCCAACAAACATTGATGAATGTTGGGATCCCCCCTCCCTGACAAAACTAATTTTTATTTTCTAAATTTTGCGCAGCAATGTCCGAGCCTGCTTTAGGCAGATATGGAGACGTATTTAAAAAAATCGTTTGTTTGTTAAAATTTAGAAAGACATAATTGCTTCAATTCTATGAAAAGCACGCAGCTCGTAACACTCGTTATTACTCATCCCGGATTGTAGCCGTCCTATTTTTTAAATGCGAAAGCATTTCTTAGTCGGGCTATGTAAGGCGTCCGTCGGTGTCCGCAACTCTCCGCTCTCACTCCCTCTCCCATAGCAACAGCTGCGGGCGCGCGCGCTTATCCTCGCCCCTAGCAACCGGAGCAGGTGGTGCGGGCGGAGTAGCGGAGAGTGAGTGGAGAGGAGGAGCGCGCTCTGGTGTGTGAGGGCGCTCGCATCGCGGGAGCTCGGCGGAGCTCCCGCGTGTGTGGAGAGAGTGTAGGAGAGGGTAGGTTGCAGTGCTTCGCCGCTCCTTCTCTCGCCGTTCGCTCTCTCTCCTCCCTGCGCCCCACTCTCCGGTGCGCTCGCTCGCACGTATATATATATATATATATATATATATATATATATATATATATATATATATATATATATAAAAAAGAGAAAGAAAAAAAAGCAAAAAAAAGTAAAAAAAAGAAATAAAAAGTAAAAAAAAGAAAGAGAAAAAAAAGCAAAAAAGAAAAAGAACAGGCGCTGCGCCGTGCTCCCGACCGGGCTGCAGAAATTAGGCGCCTTTTCCTTCTTCGAACCACAACCACCATATATAAATGGAGTGAAGCGCGCGCGAAATGCATTCGCATTTCTTCACGATTCCCTTCGGGGAGGTGGGGGGCATTTTTTTTGTCTTGTATATTATTGTAAGCCCTTTTGACCCTCTTGATCCTTACTCATCATTTTCGTCCGTACATGATCCTCATCAGCCCACTCGTCTTTAATCATGGTGGGTGATCGCTGGGACAAAATTCGTTTCATTTCCTTCGATCAACTTAATATGCATGTCTGCAATGCTATTGGCGGTAGTGCACTCGTTGAGCACACTAGAAATACCACGTGCCCTGCAACTAATGAACCTTTTCATTCCACGAAAAAGTAAATGTGTACAATACATTTTTCTCTAGTGTAAGCAGGTTCTTGTATGTGAAATATAAAGAGGACTACTTGTTTCGAACAGACGTGGGACAAAATTTAAAAATAAGATTTTTGTAAGCGCTGCTATCCATTAGTGTTTCCCCTTTGCTAATGATATCTTCAGCACGCGGGTCCATCGGAGCGGACTTTTGCCAAATATTCTTGTATAGGAACTCTTTCTAAATGACAGCCATGAGCCTGTAAGCAAGGGCCTGAGCCCAAATTACCGTTTATTTGTGTATGGAAACGCAGGCTGGCCACATAGGTGAGCCACACTGATTCCTCTTGCGAGGAGCGTGGCAAAAGTTAAGAAACACGGACTAACAAACAATGATACACACAACACAGGCGCCTGTGTTGCGTGTGTGATTGTTTGTTTTTCAGTGTTTCTGAAATTTTGCACTGCTGATCTGAACATCATGTACAACCAACTGGCCCGCCAGTACAACCTGAGCTGATCCCTCTGAACGTTGTTTTCATTCTCGAGTTTTTGCCCTACTGAGATATTGTTTAGCCCGCAGAAAGTTTCCTATGCAAGAAAGTACTGGTTGTGTGCATTTCCAAACAATAAAACAGGTAGACTGCAGGTCCTAACTTAAGACTGGACCATCTTTTGTCGTGTGCCCACGTGGTAAAAGATAGTGTAGAACACCAGGTTTCCAGATTGTATACTGCTGGATATCCAAGCTATGTGATAGCAGGGGCATGTGAAAAACTAATCAAGAGGATTAAGAGTAGCGATACTGTTTCGACGCAAGTTAACGACCGAAAGCAAAAAAGTTATGCTGTGTTACCTTACCAGCATAAAGTTTCACATAATCTCAAGAACGTTGCGGGTCGTTATGGTGTACAGGTTGTGTTTTCCGCCCCCCCCAAAAAATGGCCCGTCTTTGTCCACGTGTAATGGGCAAAATTGACAAGACACCCAGCAATAGTCCATTTGTTTGCCATGTTGATCACAGAACTAGATACGTTCCCTGTGCTTGTGCAGTAGTGTATGAATTCCCTTTCACCTGTGGTTATGTGTATATCGGTCAAACGGGCCGATGCATAAATATACGTTTAAAAGAACATTCGAAGAATTGTTTATCTGATGTGTATTCCCATGTGGCTAAGCACTGCAGGGATTGTAAAAAAGAGACGAAGAAGGCGTGCCACCCACTTCTGGATAGAACCAGGATTCTGTACCGTCATAGGGACCGCAACACACGGGAGCTTTATGAGGCTTACGCGATTGGAAAAACAAGGGGGTGTGTTAGTGTTCCGTCGGTGCAGCTTGCTGATTGTGAAGTGCAGTATCTTGACTCTAGATTGTGACAATGTTATTGAAGCGTTCACGTGACCAGCTCCTGCCAATGAGCTCATTGTTTCTTTTCATCTTCATGTATATATGTCATTCTTCACTCAATAAAGTTTAGTTGTGAGTCTGCGTATGTAGTGTCCCCACTCTTTCTGTGTCCTTGTCTGTTTAGCGCAGTTAAAAATCTATCAAGAATAATTAATAAAGCCAAGACCCGAGTTGCCGATGCCGCATTGCGGTACTAGAGATTATGAAGTAAAAAAATAATGTCCTATATCCTGCCAGGGAAGCCGGACTTCGAGGCTATAGATAGTCTATGGAAGGTGTGGATTATTGGCACGCTCACTTAAGCCGTATGGTTTACGACCTTCCAAAGTGCAACGCAATACTGCGAGGTCGCAACGGCGCAACGAATAAAAATACCAAATATGCACTCGGCAGGAGAGTTTGCCTCGCACCGTTGAGAAATGGTGTCTGTGCGCAGAGTAATAGCGCATAGTCCGGGGAAGATGAAAAATTTTCTAGTGCGGGCGACAAAATTTTAAATTTTCTGTGGCACCGACCTCCGAACTTTCTATGCAAGAGCAAAAAACCCGTTCAATAATGCAAATTCTGCTGCTTGGCCGTCATTTGCATATGCATTAGCTCTATCTGTTCTACGCTTGGAATCATTAATAGCCCTTGTTGAAGAGGCTCTCAGACGCCATGGCGCTGTGCTGAGTGGAGATTACAAGACGAGAGTCTTTGAGCTCTAAAGATCGCGGAGACGATCCCCCAGGTAATTAAAGAAAGCAGCGATCCCAGCGCAGTTCCATAGTTCTACGTCACTGCCCCGGTGGACCATCTTTTGTCCATTGAAATTTGCACTTTGAAGGTATTTTGAATGTGTAAACTAAAACCCCTTGTCCCCGAAGTTCTATCGTCTACGACGTACACTTCCTGTAACAAGAGAAAAAAAGCTGTTGGAACGGCTGTCTTTAATGAAAGCTCGTACGAAACGACGATAAAGCGTGCTCTCACCTATAGATGAACGTCATTTAGGGCGTTCTAATTCGGGGTGCTCTTGTTGTTACGCGAAAGGAAGATTTGCTGTGAAAAAAAAATACTGTGACCTGTAAGAAAACGTCTGATTGTGTGCGACATTTTTGGTATTTATTTAGTGGCGTAAAGTATTGATTGTATTCATATATGAATACAAAGACGATGCCGAATGAGCCACCGTGCATCAGGCACAGGATCCACATGAAAGGGATTCGAGTATATACCAGGATCTCATTGATCTCCTTCACTGGGGTAGGTATTGGGGGGAGGGGGGATAGGAAAACTCGCAATTTTCTTCCACCATTTTTCCCGTCAAGGGACTTATGGTAGATCTGTCGTACAGTGGGAACGACTGCAAATCCTCACATGAGCACGTCCATTTAAGTATTTCTGGGTGACGCGGTTTCACGTTCGTAGCGTACGGACGGAACTGGAAGCGGTCTCAGACGCAGCGTTAGACATGGCCTGCGAATTTATTTCAAGTCCCCGCTAGGTGTTGCCCTCCTATCATATGGTGGTTGGGGCAACTAAAGTCCCCCAATTCAAGTTTTAGTGCACCATTAGCAGCGTCGCTGCCTACAGCGACTCCGTAATCTTCAAGCCGTACAGTTCGTTTTGTTGTTGGTCACGGAATTCAGAGCCGCGAATTGTCCAAGGTAGATGAACTGCGGCGTTCCAATACAAAGAAAACAAGGAGAAGAACATACATTATCACAAGTATCGCAGGTAGCTTT
>JALIZH010013529.1:0-75847 GCA_030522465.1 Rhipicephalus appendiculatus
TTTTAAGTTTCATTGTCATTGGCATATAGAAAATATGTATTATTGTTGTCATTTGCTCATGCTGCGTTATGAGAAAGCATTGATATTTGAGCTTTGCATGGGCAACACCTCCTGTGTTGCCCATGCATTGGCGAGTATTTCTTGTAGGTTGCACTCACGCTTGGGCGCAAATGTGTTATTACTTTGAAAGGGTGGGAATGCAAAGTGGCCGACTCCTTAAAAATTTTTGAAAGCTCTGCTTCCGATATAAAATATCGTCAGCATTCCGTCTCGTAAGCAAGGAGAAGGCAATCCACTCATGAATACCCTCGTTGGGACCACCGCGGACTTGCCTTCGAAGTGCTGCACACGGCTCCGCAGTTCTCGATCTCTTCGCTGCTGCTCGGCGAAGTCGTCGGCGTTTAAAGTTCACAAAAAAGGTCTCTTTATCTTGCGCGCCTGCAGGCGGCGTGTCAATGGGGGGAGCGCGACAAGCAGCCTGCATTTGAGGGCTTCCTTCTGGAATTGTGCGCCATGGTGACTTCGAAATGACGGCGTGTCCCTCAGTAGTTGTTGTAGATGCTGCCAATCAAGGCAAAGCCAGGCGAAGCTCGTGACAGCGTGCGCTCGAGGTTCACGTGGCGCGTGGCTGGGCTCGCAGGCTAGAACGTATTTGGAATGAACCTGTGTCCACGTAACTCAGCCTCTTGCCTATTCGCTCGTTCCCTGACGACTTTAACATGGTGTCAGAAGAACAGGTGCTACCAGTGCGCTTTGGCTTCTAGCCATAATCCTTGCGAAGGACGCCGCAAGCGAAAAAGCGCCGGTGAGCTGCTCTCTACGCCCATATCTCGGAACTCGGCAGAGCGACCTTCTAACGTTCGAGGCCATGGCGTCGTTCTTTATTAAACCGCCCGAGGCCTTCAACAATTCGTCGCGGAACGAGTGGCCGAAGGGGAAACAGCGCTTTGATCGTTTTCGAACCTCTTCAGGCTTGTGCGCGAAACCCTAGCACCATCAAGTAGACGCGCCACTCTACACCATGGGTGAGCAAGCCGAGGAAATCTTTGCCACCTGGTGCTTTATCTGAAGAGAACTCCAAGAAATTCGACGCAGTCTTGGAGCAGTTCCACAATTATTTTATTCCGCGACGCAACGTAATCTTCGAGCGAGCCAGATTCAACTCCAGAATGCAACAAGATGGTGAGTCGGCCGAAGATTTTGTCACTGCGCTCCATACGCTTTCGAAAGATTGCGAGTTCGGTGCTCTTCGAGAGGAGTTCATGGGCGACCGCCTCGTGGTTGGGGTAAAAGGCAAGCATCTGTCCGCGAGGTTACAGCTCGACGCAAAACTCACGCTACAAAAGGCTCTCGATGCCGTCCGCCAGATCGAGAGTGTCCGTCAGCAACAAGCGGAGCTGCACCAGTGTCATCTCTGCGCAAAGTTGTATCTGGTGCGCGGACCAGTCGGCGTGCTTCAATGCAAAACAAAAGCGGCAGTTCTTCCCACTCGGGCAAGCAAGCCACCTTCACCCTCCGGTAAAAAATTCAGCAGATACCCCATACCTTGGGAATCAATGATATAGGAAGCATGTGTCAAGAAGTTTGCTATGTGGCACTTTTTAAATGAGCAAAACGTTACGAGGCGAATGGATGTAGTAAACATTAAACATATGTAGAAATTTTATACGCATTCACGTATTTAGAAAACATGCAAATGTGAGACCTGGTTGTTCCTAGTTGCGTAACGACGCCACTACTAACGTGCGCGCTACCAGCACCAGGAGTAGTAGGCTGAAATGTAGTTCTTGTATTAGTCCGTCATGTTGGTTTGGCGAAGCGTAATGCTCAAGCATATGCAGATATTTTTTTTTTTGGCTTCGAGGCAAGTGTTGCGAGGCGGATCGACGTTAAGTGCAATAGCTGTGTGCACATTGTGGGCTTACCAGCCACGTGCACTACACTGGCGTCTACTGGTCACTGCATTGGGTACGGACTGACATAACGTCAGCACTCACCTTAGAGCACAGACGTCAGCATTATCGAAACGAAGTGCGCTTTACGGTTCGACGATGTGAATATCACACGTACCTGTCGTTAGCGTATTTCCCCGTGTAGAGTAACGCTTGAACATAGCTTGCTGAATCATAGGAATACAAATGCAATGTTCGTTAGACTGCTCCAAAAAATTGGGGGGACCCTTAAGCTTCGCCTTTAAGAGTTGAACGCGATAGCGATATCCTGTTCCTAGTGCGTACTTCAATCACTTAGTGCATACTATGTAATGGGTAGCATGCTTTAAACCGCAAGCAATTATGAGCGGGAAAAGTTTTCGAACTTGCTATGCACCCACTACGTGGTCTTAAGGGAATACGTGTAGTAATGTGTGTTCTGTTGTAGTGGGTGGCCGGCATTGAACCACAATTCCATTATGATATTCACACTTCTGACGCCCGATGGCAATGTATGCTTGTACAACGCAATATTACTGCGATATTACATGTTGTATTGTGACACCTGTATACAGGAAGCGTTTGTTTTTAAAGCATGAAATTTATTTTCACTGCATTTTCAAGCAGAGGAAGTTATTTTCACTGCATTTCCAAGCAGAGGCGTGGCTGAGTGGTAGAACACCTGCTTGCTACGCAGACGGCCTGGGTTCGATCCTCACTCGGACCCGGAAATTTTTTTATTTGTTTTATTTGAATCTTTCTCGATTTTTCGGTCACGAACAAGATGATGATTTTTCGCTCAACCAATGACGCCGCCGCCGACACCGACGCCGACGCCGGAATTCCTGCGAAACGAGCTCTTTAACGCTATCGCGTCAAAAGTGGAGTTAATATTGCACCACAATTGACGTTAACCCGCCATGACTTCTGTCATAGGTTTACATATGTAATGTTTATTGCTTGGTTATAAAATTAAAAAGCCAGTACTTGAACCACAATTGAAGTTGCACTGACCTTATGCTTGCATAGTGTCTTTTTCGAAAGCAGTTTCAAGATTTGGCTTGGCTCTGTGATGGAATACCTGATTGCTACGCTGAATGCTTGGGTTCGATTTGTGCGGAGATCCTATCTTTACAGCGAAATCTGTTACGAGATCACAACAAGGGCCGCTTTTACGCCGTAGTTGTCCGCCGCCGCCGTCACCGCCGCTGCTGCCGCCGCCGCCGTTGTCCGTAACCACTATCGCGCGAAATAAGAAAAACTAAATAAATAAAAATACCTAGGTCTGAATGTCAATCGAACCCGGGCCCTCCGAGCGGCAGCCCAGTACTCTACCCCTGAGCTACGCCGCTGCTTGAAACTCCGTTGCAAACTGACCCTATGCAGGCTTCATGTCGGGTAAGGAATTGCGTTAACATGTGTAATAAAGCGTTTTAGAACAGTAAAGTAACAACCAGGCGTCACACAATGCGAATGGCGTAAGGAGTGGGTCGTTCAATGCTCCAACCCATTACAAAAGCCACACGCGTAATTCTTCATCGTCGTCAGCCACAGCATCAACAAAGTGCACATTATGCGTTACAAGTGTGTAGCGGGTACCGCGCTTTTCCGAAGAATGACGAATGATGGCATAGTGGACGCTTCCCTACTACACCGAAATTATCGTGATTTATGGCGTAGTAGGTACCATGCAAGTGTGCTTGTAGTAGTTGCCGCAAGAGTGTTTAAAAAAGGCTCTAGAAAGGCCGCTCTTCCAGCTTTTGCTGTGACTGTGCTGCGTGTTCCGCGTAGGCCTGGCGGTTTTTTGTATATTGGCATTCGTTGGGTCTACGCGGCCGATATCACAATCTCTTAACGCTCTCACATTTAAGTTACTTACGTCTGACCTCGCCGTTTCGGGGTAGATATACAGTGTGAATCACCTGTGGCGCATACCCGCGTACCATGGCTCGTGGTATACGGGTATGTGCCACACGTGTCTGGAGGAAAGGGGACGAGTTCAGCTAGTTCAAGGACGTATGCGACAGGATTTTGACGTTATTCACGTCGTGACCAGACAGTCATATTCCTCAAACACTCTTACCCTCCCATAGCCAATTTTGCTATACACCAAGTTCAAGAGGCGATCACTAGAGCGCTCATACGTAGGTGGATAGATAGATAGATAGATAGATAGATAGATAGATAGATAGATAGATAGATAGATAGATAGATAGATAGATAGATAGATAGATAGATAGATAGATAGATAGATAGATAGATAGATAGATAGATAGATAGATAGATAGATAGATACATACATACTGTCACGGATTCGGGGGGGACCCGGGCAATGAACTCAGTCAAAGACTCGGATTGAAGCACAGCAAACATTTATCAACCAAAGAAAAACACAGAAAACAACACACGGCACTCTAAAAATATGCAGATGTACAACAACAATTAACTTCACGCAACCGACCTCAAACTATTCACAAGCTATCTCTCTTGGCTAGACAGTCCTACTCATAGTCTGGATACTGAAGAGGCGCTAATGTGTAGGGTCACTCTTACTTGACCACGTCGACTAGAAACGGCGCCTAAGTCTCGTCTGGTAGTCGACTCGTACGGTCATTTCTCTTGACCAATCCTTGGTAGTCCACTCTGTAGCCCGATGCGCCCGTCGTGGCCTCTACAAAAGCAGGCCGTCGCACCGCTGTCTTGACCGCTAAGCCCGTTAGGCCCAACGTCGTCGTCGGCTCGCTGACCCGGCGTGGTGTCCCACCGATGACGTGGCACTCCGGGGATTGCCTTTGGTGGCCTGCAGCAGAAGGGGGGCTTGCTCCGGGAACGTCCGTGCTTGCCGGGCGCGGTAGCCGCATCCCCGAGGAGCCTTGCTCGAACGCCGTCGAGTACGCCGGCCACACCTCGGGGACGCCCGCGTCGCCGGTCGCCGACTCGAACGCCCGTTGCTCCCGTCACCAGGCCATCAGCTGGCGATCCAACCTCCCGCTTCGCAGTCCACGCAGACAATGCCCGCTCACGCCTGTTCGTTTTCCTTCTTTTTGCCACAGAGCTCTTGCTTGTGACACATACATACATACATACATACATACATACATACATACATACATACATACATACATACATACATACATACATACATACATACATACATACATACATACATACATACATACATACATACATACATACATACATAGAAACGTTCAAAGTGCCTGCAGTTCGCTAAGAAATGCTTCTCATTTAAAGCAGCTCGCAGAAACCCTGCCGTTAGTGCGGTCAAGAGCGTCACTCTCGTTCACTCTGCCGCACGCTCGGAAGTCTCCAGAAATTCCAGGAAGAAAGGTCACTATGCCTCCGTAGGCATGTCGCGACGCCTCCATTGTGTCAAAACCGATAACGCAACTTTAGAAGCTGGATTTCTTGAAGCAATCAAGACAATGGATGCTGGAAACTGGGAATCAAGTCTTGGTACAAGGCCAGCTGGTAGACTTCAAAATTGACCCCGGTTGCCGACGAACCCATTCTCCGGACGCAGGTATCCGAGACGTTTAAGGACAGACCGCTTCTCTCAGCTCCTCCTCGTCAGTCGTATGGCCCAGATGGAAAGCTTCTTCCAGCCGCAGGAGTGGCACAAGTCCCGCTCATCTAGCGTAACCGCATGACTGCTCAGGATATCTACGTCCTAGATCAGATCTGCACTCCGGTGCTAGGAAAGCCAGCCATCCAAAAGCTACAATTGCTGACATTTCTAAAGCCGTTGCCGACAAAGTGAACCCGAAAGAGGAACTACCAGCGGTGTTCCAAGGACTCAGCAAGGTGCTCAAAGAACACAGGATTCAGCTTCAGCTAGGAGTACACTCCTTCGCACTCAGCTCCCCGAGGCGCATCCGAATTTCATTGTACGAGAAGACAAAGCCGGAGCTTCAAAGTATGCAGAATCTCGGTGTCATATCACCTGTGGATGAGCCGACCGAGTGGTGTGCGCCAATGGTAGTCGTCCCAAAGCCCTCCGGAGACGTGAGAATTTGCGTCGACTTCACAGAGCTGAACCGCCACGTTCCCAGAGAAAGGCACCCTCTTCCTTCTGTTTAGCACACTCTCACACTTCCTCCATGAAGCTAACGCGTTTCTCCAAAGTCGATGTCAACTCTGGGTTTGGGCAAATCCCACTTAGTGAAGAGTGAAAGAAACACACCACCTCCACCTCACCCTTTGGGCGCTTCTACTTCAACTGACTACCATTTCGCATTGCGTCAGCTCCTGCACACTTCTACAAGCAGATGGCGTACATGTTGCAAGGCATTAATCGAGTTGTCTATCATATGGACGACATCCTCATCTGGGGTTCCAACAGCCATGATCACAATGAGACACCTGGAAACGTGCTGCAGGCACTCGCAAAGGCTGGAGGACTGAATGACAGCAAATGCGTGTTTAGTGTTCAACGCCTGACATTCCTTGGACACTGGCTCGATGAAGATGGTATACAACCCGGCGAAAAGAAGGTTGAAGCCATACTGAAATGGAGAGTCCCTAAAACAGGCCTAAGCTGCAGAAAATGGCAACACACCTCGCGAGATTCGTTCCCAATCTGTCTGACATTCTGCAGCCACTCACAGTCCTGTTGTCAAACAAGGAAGAATTTGCTTGGGGTGCTCCACAGGAGCAGGCATTCAAGAGGTGGAAGTCGGTGCTCTCATCTCGTCCTATCCGTGGAGTCTACAACCCATTAAAAAAGAAGCAGTCGTCAGCGCCGACGCATCATCCTTCTGACTGGGAGCAATAATTCCGGAAGAAGCAAACGAATGGCAAATTTTCTGTCATCGCTTATGCCTCAGGGCTACTCTCAGAAACCGAGAAGCGTTACGCTCAGATGGAAAAAGAGGCTCTTGCTTTAGTCTGGGCATGCGAAAAATTTAGTGGCTACCTTGTTGGCAAGCTGTTGAAGCTGGAGACAGATACTTGAAATTTCAAGGCGCGAAAAAACACAATCACAAGAAAGTACACGGGACAGAGCACCGCGACAGGCACGCTGTCCCGTGTCCTTTCTTGTGATGATGTGTTTTTTCGCGCCATATAATATCAAGTATGAACGTATTCCAACTCGCCCAACAAAAAGTTTTCTTAAGTCTGGAGACGGATCACAAGCCGTTGGTTCTGATCTTCACTTCGAAGAGCCTTGACGACTTGGGGCCCAGATTACATAGGCTAAATATGAGAGAGAGAGAAAGATAAAGGAAAGGCAGGGAGGTTAACCAGAGAAAGGCTCTGGTTTGCTACACTCTACTTGGAAAGGGGAAAAAGGGTTTAAAAGAATGAAAGAGAAGAAGGGTTTGTGACAGTAGGCAAAAAAAAGTAGTGACTGGAGCACCGTCTGAGTACTATGCAGCAACATTTTCCGAATACTGTCAATTTTGTCGTTCAGTCCGGTTGCTTGCGGCAACCGCAAGAACGCCCTCAGAGCGGCTCGTGTTGCCGACAGAGTAGCTCAAGGTCCTAGGATTTGTTCTCTGTGAGGAGGGGTGGGGGGGTTGTTCAGCTGGCCTAGTGCGGCTGAAAGTGTTGGTCTTTCGGAGTTGAAGCGGGTGCAGTCACAGAGAAGGTGCGTGACTGTTTGGCTGCACCCGCATACTTCACATGAGAGGTTGTGAACCATTCGAATGGAACATTACTTTGTGCCCCTTTTCAATTACTTGATGGTGGATTTGCCTGATTTCCTCTACGAGCTGCTCATGGGAGCCATGAAGTAAAGCGGAGGGTAGACTTTGGAGGGTTGCTTTGCTATCGCAAAAGATAACCCACGAATTAGGTGTCTGCTCTATAACAAACTTAAGAGCAGCACGGAGCGCTACTAGTTCAGCAGCTGTAGTTGAGGTTGCGTGAAACGTTTTGAGCTGTGTTGTGATAGATCTTGCTGGAATTATTACGGAGGCGGTTGAGCTTGTAGCCATAACTGAACCAGCAGTGTAACTATGTGTGTAAGCACCATACACCTCATGTAAATATAGTAGTGCGGCCTGTTTAAGTGCAACCGATGTCATTCTTGTCTTCTTCGTAACCCCAGGTATGTTAACCCTTTGAGACGCTATGTACACAATTGTGTACATGACTTGTTTTTGCTCCTTGTATCAACTAGGGGCTAAGAGAGAGCGAGATGAATTGAGCTTCGGATAGATTGAACCTCCTGCATAATAATTTGTCTTCGTTTAACTTCATTTCGCAGCGTACTGTTGCGTATGATCACATTGCTGAAGGCACTACCCCGTTCGACGAGTCGTTCGATGAGCCGCGTCCTGCGAGCCATGTTAAAAGTATACTTTGTCTTTGCTCCAAATGGACAAAAACCAAAAACGATTTTGTACTATATTTCTAGCCCGAGATTTCATTCTATTTAAGACAAAATAGAGCATGAATGACTTCAGGATAAACAGATATTTAATTACAACTTAATCAGAATAAGTTGCTATAACACACATAAATGAACATATTATGACATTATTTTTATTGCAATAGTATATTGAGTGCCTTGAAATAACGTTGTATTGTTTTGACCCATTTACAGGCAGTTCTTCATAGGTGGCGTCTGAAAGGGTTAAGGCGCACTTAAGGTCGATGTAGGCACCATAAAGGCGAGGAAGGTTTTGCTGCAGGCGTATAGCTTGAGGGCAAAGAAGTACTATGGGCAGCAATAATGTGACTGAATGTTGTATGTGGTCTTTCTGCAGGTGTCGAATAGGCGCCCAGAGGGAATCAGTGGTTATGTACGTGGTCATAGGATGATCTCCAACAATGACAATTGTTGCCACAGTAGACGCACATTTCGAAAAATCGAAGCACATCCTTAGAGCTTGAGCCCCCGGAGTACTCGCAGATGAGTTTTACAGGTATTTCCCGTCACTGCAAGACAATCTCACAAAGCCGAGAAATAACGCATTGTAGAGCTGCTCTGAAGTACCCTACGACTTTCCACCCAGAAAGTTGACAAGGTGCGCTACGGTAGTCAACCGTCTCTTTAAGTTCAAAACGTGCGGGGTCCATGGTAAGTCTCGGTTGATGGTTACGCCTAAAAAACGGTGCTTCCGGTCCTGTGAAATTGATTGTCCATTGATCGTTATTGTCTACTGTCACATTGTTTTGCGTGTAAACGCGACAAGGCAGCACTTCTCTGGTGACAGTTCTAAACATTGATCTGTCAAGGACAATGCGGTAAGCGTAGCTGCCTTTTGCATTCTGGCTCCTACTTATAGGCGTGTCACGGAAGATGCCCAGATGCCGATGTCGCCTGAATATATAAAATACGGCAGGAAGGGGAAGATGGAAGCTTGCGATGAAAAAAATCCGTAAGCAAGGGTTCAAGCGTCAAGGCTCGAGCACACAACCTCTGTTTACGGTTTTTTTTTATGGCTCGAGAACACAACCCTTGTTTACGAATTTTTTCATGCGCTCGAGCACACAACCCCTGATTACGGATTTTCGCGTCTGCACATATATATACACATACACTGTGTTGGGCGGGCATTTGATGAGGCCAACGAGCACAAAATTGAATACCGTCGGGCTTAGCACACGTTGCGGCACTCCCCTTTCGGTTCGATGGTAAGATGTGGCTCCGTCCTCAGTGACCATGAAAAAACTTCGACCAGTCAAATAGCTGCATATCCACTCAAATATACAGCCGCCAACTCCGACTTCAGTCATCGCGTCTATAATTGCGCCATGTGTTACATTGTCGTAGGCGCCTTTAATATCGAGAAACAATACAGCTGTGGGGCGTTTAAGGCGTCTTTGATGTTGGACGAACGTCACTAGGTCAACTACGTTATCGATTAAGGAGCACCCACGTCGAAAACCTGCCACAGCGTCTGCGTAGATGTTGTACCGTTCCAGGTACCACTCCAAGCGTGTCAGCACCATCCTTTCGATAACCTTCCCAATGCAGCTGGCTACAGCAATGGGTCGGTACGATTATAGATCTAGTGGTGATTTACCTTGTTTAAGAAGTAGCAACAAGCGGTGACATTTCCATTCCCGTGGATCCAGTTCCATGCTCCAAGACTCGTTGTACACATTTAGCAGCACGTGTCGTGCGTTCTCCCAAAGGTTTCCGCGCGCTGAGTAAGTCACACCGTCCGGCCCGGGAGATGATGAGCGCCTGCAGCTTGCCTGTGCCGCTTCTAGTTTTTCCATTGAAAACATGAGGTCCATGCGGGAGTCCCGAGACACAGGAGTGGCGCGTTGCATAGGTGCGCATGTAACCTGGGAACTAATCAGTTTCGCGCAGAATTCTCCAGCCACCTCAATCTCTCTTCGGCCCTGCTTCAGAGCGAAAGACTTGAAAGGGAAATGCTGATGTGGTAGATCACGAAGTCCACGAACGGTGCTCCATATTTTCGATAAACGCTGACGTTGACTCAAGGACTCACAGAAGAGCTCCCATCTTTTAGATTGAAGTGCATCAGTATGGTGTTGGATCTTCTTTTGCAGCCATCTTGCCTCTCTGAGGTCGTGTATTCATTTGGTTCACCTTTATCTTCTTTCCGCGCGCCTCCATATCACCCGCAGGCGCTCTAATTCGTGTTCGATTTCATTGTAATTCGGAAAAAGGTGAAGTGTGCACGTAGCCCCTTTCATGGTGTTGCGAATCTGATTATCAAAACCTGATGGAGCCGTACCTTCACAGATTTCCTCCATGTGCAGCCAGAACGCCTACCAGTCAGTAGTCCGTCGGAGAGTGGTAGAGGTGCGCTTGGATAGTGCCTTTATCTTCAGATAAGTAGGACGATGGTCACTTCCATGAGATTCGATATGCCACGAACCATTGTACGCGTCTTCCCAACTTCCAAGAGGCCATGGTCAAGTCCAAGCAACATTTGTAGGTCGTTGCCCGCAGATATGTCGGATTACCATTATTGAGGCAGCACAGATTGTGCAGTGTAGCGAATACTGCTAATTTTCTTCCCCTAGCATTCATCTTCACACTACCCCATAGTGCGTGATGGGCATTAAAATCTCAAGTGAGAATGCAGGGACCAGGCGTTGACGTTAACACAGTTTGCAGGCGTTTGTAATCAAAGTGACTTGAAGGGGAAATCGATGCAGCAACATGAGTGAAGGAAGCTCCTTCGTTTTCACTGTTAGGCAAACGTACTGGTTCTCATTGTCAGGGAACACCGGGTGCTCCACGTATGTAAGTTCTCATCTTAAATATACAACTTTGCTTCGTTCCCCGCAGGTCGCTGACAAGAATGACTCGTAACCATATATGCGGAGAACATTCTGAAAGTTCGGTTCACAAATGACAAGAAGCGGGAACTTATTCCCGAAGACGAAGGGCCTAAAGTCAGAGATTCTGGATTTGAGGCCATGGGAATTCCGTTGAAAAAGAGCTCCTTTCTTGACTTCACTGCGGAAACTCACCGATGAGTGGGCCATGGCTTTACAGGAAGTTCTCAAGCACTGGGGTCAGAGCTTCCAGTACCTGTAGAGCGCTGCAAGCAGCCAGAGTGTCCATGTTCGTCAGTAGCAGGCGCATGACCCTTGTGAGACACTTTAGCATGGTGATCACCTGTGAGTCTCTCTCGCATCTCGTCACCAGCAGCGACATTAGAGTTCAGTGGGCGAATGTCTTGCTGTTGCTCCGATGCTTGAAATCTCTTCGGTAGTGCTGGCCATACCTCACCTGCTGAAGCCGCGGTGGCATAACCGCGTTTTCAGAGTCGGTCTTCCCCTTATTTGAGTTAGTTTGAGGAGAAAGTTGCGAAGGGCTGCAAGGACTCGCTGCAAGGCGTGAGCACTTCCTTATGCCAGATGATGACCTTCGTTTCCGGGGACGTCGACGCCGTATTGCGGCGGCAGCATCTCTGTGCGATGATCCGTCACGGACCATCTTCCTCAATATCTGCTGCTCCTTTAGCAGCGGGCATTCTTTCGAGGATACAGCGTGGGGGGCCCTGGCAATTGGAGCACTTGAGCTCTGTTGCATGGCAAGTGCCAGAGTCGTGTGACTCGGAACACCGTGGGCCTACTGTTGAATTTGGACATACTGCGCTCACGTGTCCGATCCTCTGACATCTGCATTGTAGGGGCTTGGGTATAAAGGGTCATACGACATGGCGATATAGGCCTACCTTTACATGGTATGGTAGGGAGTCACCTTTGAAGACGAGTGTCACACAATTCGAACTGCCAAGGCGTCGAGTGTATAGTATGGTAACGCCATCTGTCGCCGGCTTGATCAAAATCGGCAGGTAGTTGTCAATAACTAATGTGTCAATGCCGCAGACTATGCCAGCGGTGGTGTCGTTACTCTGTGGAACGACGTAGTGGACATTAACATCACCCAGGGTTTCTAGCTTCATCACAGCGTAAAGTGCGCTGCGGTTGACTAAAGATAGCTAAAAAAGAGAATGGTACAATATCAATATGAGGTTGTACCTGTTCCAGGAAAAGAACTTCAAGCCGCAGACACACTTTCAAGGGCACCTCTGCGAGAAACAGGAGACAGGGAGCTAGAAGAAAGCGTGGAAGCGTTCCTGGGCTCTATGACAACCTCTCTTCCAATAAAGCGGACATCGTCTCTCACGGTTAAAGATATCTCAACAAGCAGAACCTACTTGCACACAACTTCGTCTGCTGTGCGAGAAAGAATGGCCTTGCAGGAGAGAGGACTTGACCTCAAGCCATTCTACGACCACAGACAGCAGCTAACAACGGAGAATGACTTACTCCTCTAGACTTCACGAGTTGTCGTCCCTGACTCTTGCCGAAAAGAAGTCCTACGACTTTTCTATGAAGGACACTTTGGCGTAACAAAGACATTTTCTCGGGCCATAGACAGTGTCTGGTGGACCATCATACAATCTGATATCTCGTCCTTGGTGAAGCGATGTCAGGAATGCTTGGAAACAAGAGTCAACAGGAAAATGCCACTAATGAGCTCCAAATTCCCTGACTTTGGCAACGCATTGCGATGGACTTGTTTCATTTCAAGAACCAGTGGTGGTTGAAAGCTACAGATTATTATTACAGATACCCCGAAGTAGTTTGTCTGGAGAAGCTCACTTCCGCAGCTGTTGTCAATCACTGTAAGTCATTTTTTGGCACGTCACGGAATTTCCGTAGAAGTGGTTTCTGACAATGATTCGCAGTTTTCATCGACTGTGTTCTTACTCTTCGCCCAAGAGTACTGCTTTAAGCACATTGCATCTGGCCCTCACTATCCTCAAAGTAATGAACTTCCAGAGGCTGCAGTGCATATCATCAAGACATCCATGACGAAGACCAAGGACCCTTACCTGACACTTTCAGCTTACAAATAGACTCTATTGAAGAATGTATATAGCCCTGCCGAGCTACTCATGAGTCATCGGCTGAGATCCAGGCTTCCTCTTTGTTCCACCAAGCTGACACCCCAATTGCCAGATTAAGACAGCGTTCGCAATTTTGAGGAAATATATCGAAAACATCAAAGGAAAGACTTCGACAGACGTCACGGAGTCCCTCACGCAGAAACCGGACGCAGCTAGTTCCGGATTCCCGAGGTCACAACAACGCGGAAAACGCAAGTAGCAGTGAATGTGCTCTAGACACTCGCTCGCGTTGCAAGGACACTTCCCACGGACATACCAGAAGTGGGAGTTGCGTGAAGCCGCCTGCTGCAGCAAACGTCGCTTGATTGCATTGGGAGATATTGTAGATGCTGCCATCTAGGCAAAGCCAGGCGAAACTCGTGACAGCTGGGCTCGAGGTGCACGTGGCGCGTGGCTGGGCTTCAAGGCTAGAACGCGTTTGGAATAGACGTTTGTCTACATAACTCAGCCTCCTGCCTCTTCGCTCCTCTCTGGCGACTTCAACAGAAGTCAACGCATCTGTTTAGAAAGTTGCTAATTAACAAAACAGCTCTACATTACATAGGGCAGAGAGATATACAGTATCACCCGAAGATTTTATAACGTGCAGATAAATGTGACGACTAAAGCTGCTAGCGCAGCTGGTTAGCGAACCTCTGATGATGCAGGGTACATGTCTTCAGAAAAGATACGGCAGTACGGTATGGAAGCGCCATCCGATTGAAGGTGAGCTGTCCGTGAAAATGGCAGGGGTTAGCATCACGGAGTGGGCACGAGAGCAGTGGTCTTCACACCGCTCTGAGCCACTATTTTTTCACCATGCAGGCTTTCCTTGCGATTATCCTGCCGTGGCTATCAACTTCCTCAGCTGGCTTGGCACATCTAAGTGCGCCGCCACCAACAGCAAGCCTCGTCAGTGTAGCCGATCAACACATGCCCATCATTGACGCCCCTTGGGTACTCTTTGAGGATCGACCAGCCCCATCGACAACGACAGCAATCGCCACCGACAGCTTTAAGGAGGAACACCTGGACGCCGCCTTCAGTGGGCACGAGAGCAGTGCTCTTCACACCGCTCTGAGCCACTATTTTTTCACCATGCAGGCTTTCCTTGCGATTATACTGCCGTGGCTATCAACTTCCTCAGCTGGCTTGGCACATCTAAGTGCGCCGCCACCAACAGCAAGCCTCGTCAGTGTAGCCGATCAACACATGCCCATCATTGACGCCCCTTGGGTACTCTTTGAGGATCGACCAGCCCCATCGACAACGACAGCAATCGCCACCGACAGCTTTAAGGAGAAACACCTGGACGCCGCCTTCAGTGGGCACGAGAGCAGTGGTCTTCACACCGCTCTGAGCCACTATTTTTTCACCATGCAGGCTTTCCTTGCGATTATCCTGCCGTGGCTATCAACTTCCTCAGCTGGCTTGGCGCATCTAAGTGCGCCGCCACCAACAGCAAGCCTCGTCAGTGTAGCCGATCAACACATGCCCATCATTGACGCCCCTTGGGTACTCTTTGAGGATCGACCAGCCCCATCGACAACGACAGCAATCGCCACCGACAGCTTTAAGGAGAAACACCTGGACGCCGCCTTCAGTGGGCACGAGAGCAGTGGTCTTCACACCGCTCTGAGCCACTATTTTTTCACCATGCAGGCTTTCCTTGCGATTATCCTGCCGTGGCTATCAACTTCCTCAGCTGGCTTGGCACATCTAAGTGCGCCGCCACCAACAGCAAGCCTCGTCAGTGTAGCCGATCAACACATGCCCATCATTGACGCCCCTTGGGTACTCTTTGAGGATCGACCAGCCCCATCGACAACGACAGCAATCGCCACCGACAGCTTTAAGGAGGAACACCTGGACGCCGCCTTCAGTGGGCACGAGAGCAGTGGTCTTCACACCGCTCTGAGCCACTATTTTTTCACCATGCAGGCTTTCCTTGCGATTATGCCTGCCGTGGCTATCAACTTCCTCAGCTGGGTTGGCACATCTAAGTGCGCCGCCACCAACAGCAAGCCTCGTCAGTGTAGCCGATCAACACATGCCCATCATTGACGCCCCTTGGGTACTCTTTGAGGATCGACCAGCCCCATCGACAACGACAGCAATCGCCACCGACAGCTTTAAGGAGAAACACCTGGACGCCGCCTTCAGTGGGCACGAGAGCAGTGGTCTTCACACCGCTCTGAGCCACTATTTTTTCACCATGCAGGTGTGTACTCCACTACACGCTAAAAAATCTAACAACCGCTGTCTACTGCTGTTCCCGTGCCCACGGGTGTTGTGCGAGACTTTGAGTGAATGTTTTTCAATGGCATATATTTTGCTTTGTTCCGGTGACATTGAAACTAACCCTGGACCCAACACCCGTACCGCAGTGCAACAAGAATTTGACGACTTACCCGAAAATCCTGCCGAACAAATGAACGTATTATTCCGCATCTTGAAGGATGTGCACTCGCGCTCTTTACAAAGCACGAAGTGTCAGTCTGAGCTTGCTAGCGATATCAAAGCAATTAAAACCGGACAAAAAAGCATTCACGCAGAAATTACTGGCATCCGGAAGCGACTTGACGAATTGGAGGAAAAATCTAAAAAACTAGATGATATGACGGAAGAACTAACAAGTATGCAAAAAACCGTGGAAGAACTAACGGACGAGAATTACCATGTGCAATCTAGACTAACCGAGCTAGAGGACAGGTCGAGAAGGGACAATTTAATCTTTCACGGTGTTCCAGACTCCAAAGAAACCTGGCAAGAAACCGAAGCAAAATTGACGAATTCTATTTCTGCTGTTCTTGACAATTTTCCCAGCGAGTCATTTCAAAGGGTGCACCGTTTGGGCAACCACTCACCTACTAAGTGCCGCCCCATTGTCGCCAAGTTCACTAACTTCAAAACAAAAGAGAAAGTACTGTCCCTGCGCAATCAACTAAAGGATAAGAACATCTCAGTCAGCGAAGATTTTTCTGTTGCAACGCGACAGGCCCGTAAAAAACTTATTGAATTTGGGAAAGCTCAGCCCGGTTCATCGCCACTTAAACTGAGTTACAACAACTTACTACTAAATAACAAATGTTACATGTATTTTCCAGAGTGCGACAAAGTTCTAGAGGTAAACAAACGCATCAATCGTGTCAGTACTACACGTGCTTCTTCGAAGAATACGTCTACGTAGGGATGCGCGAGGGGAGGTGACCGCAAATCACATCCTCAGGTATCGGTTCTTTTTTCTAACGTTAGAAGTGTACTAAACAAATATAACTCGTTATCATCAGCTAATGACACATGTAGCGCAAAAATAGTTGCTTTGACAGAAACATGGCTCCACGCGCATGTCCGTGATCAAGAAATCTTTGATGACGCAAACAACTTTCACATATACCGTTGTGATCGGACAATGCGCAGGGGAGGCGGTGTTCTTCTTGCGGTTTCAAAGGACATTCCTTCTTCTTGTATCCACATTAACAGTGAACTAGAGCTAATTTGGGCCATAGTGACCATCAGTGAACTAGAGCTAATTTGGGCCATAGTGACCATCGGCCACCACAAGATCATATTAGGAACATGCTATCGCTCTCCCCCTTCACCGTCAACATTTGTAGATGAACTACACGACGCAATTAATATAGTTTGTACACAATTTCCCTCCCATCCTCTGTTTCTGTTTGGAGACTTTAACTTTCCTAGTATAATATGGAACGCAAGCGCGCCTTACTCATTACCGTCTTCGCCACAGCCGAGTGAATTTATTAACCTATGTTCAGTATTTTCTCTAACACAACTAGTAACGTCGCCAACCAGGACATCCACCAGCAGTGCTAGCATTCTCGATCTAATATTAACAAATCGACCAGACTTTGTTACCGCTTTAACCTATACACCAGGCATCAGTGATCATTCATTACTGTCGTTTTCATTTAATGCGCCCAGTCCTAAAGCAGACAAAAAAAAAGAAAACAATACGGGACTATAAGAAAGCAAACTTTAACATGATTAACAGTGAACTAGCAAAATTCTTAGACATATTTTTAAGCAGTTTTGATACCCGTTCAGTGCAGTCTAACTGGGATATGTTTGCAGCTGAAGTAGATCGACTAACAAATAAATATATTCCCTGTCGCATCGTCACATCTAACGCGCGTGCGCCATGGCACAATGCTCACAACAAACGTTTATCTAACCGAAAGAAACGTTTTTATCGTGCCGCAAAATGTTTACCTACTAACCACCCGCGCTGGGCTGCTTACAAATCTGCATCGTCCATCTACATATCTGCACTGAAGTCCGCTAAAGATAACTTTCTTACTAACGTTTTACCGTCTATGTTACAAACTAACGCAAAAAAATTTTGGCGAGTCATTAATCCTCTGTCCCACAACCATATATCTTTGATTGACTCATCCGGTAACCAAATTAGTGAAGCGCATTGCGCTGCTGTTCTTAATGAATCTTTCATCAAAAACTTTTCCGTAGATAGCTGTAATGAATTACCTAGCGCGACTTTACACAATTACTCACCCATGTCATCAGTAATCATTGAACCTCTTGGAGTTGTACGCCTCATTGAATCACTTAAGAATGATTCGTCTCCCGGTTATGATGGTATTAACACAAAGTTTTTTGAAAAGTACTAGCGCTTACAGTTCCATTATACTAACTAAAATTTTTCAACAATCAGTGGATACTTCTGCTATTCCTAGTCAATGGAAAATCGGGAAAGTCGTTCCACTCCATAAATCTGGTAATAAAAACTGTTCAACAAATTATCGTCCTATTTCTTTAACTAGTATTTGTTGTAAACTACTCGAGCATATAATATTTACAAACGTAGTCAATTTTTTAGAATCAAATTCATTTTTCACGTCAGCACAACATGGCTTCCGCAAAACATATTCATGTGAAACGCAGTTAATATCCTTCACTCATCACTTTCATCAGATTCTTGATAAAACATCGCATGCCGACTGCATTTTTCTAGATTTTTCAAAAGCATTTGACAAGGTTTGCCATAGACTGCTACTTCACAAACTACGCCAACTAAATCTTGACAAAAACCTATTAATGTGGATTGAATGTTTTCTCACTAACAGATCACAATTCGTTACGGCAAATGGTCACAATTCTTCTTCTCGCCAAGTTCATTCCGGCGTTCCGCAAGGCTCTGTCTTAGGCCCTCTGTTGTTCCTCATTAATAATAATGACCTCTCATCAGTTATATCGTCTAACATTCATCTGTTTGCTGACGACTGTGTTATTTATCGAGAAATTACTAACGATAATGAGATTAACATATTGCCGTCTGACCTTAACGCTATATCTAACTGGTGTGAAAAATGGCTAATGGACCTAAACATTAAAAAATGTAAAATCATGCGTGTATCGAGAACCTCCACTACCTCTCCTCTTTACTTTCTTAATAACATTCCTCTGGATTCTGTTAACTCTTATAAGTATCTTGGAGTTCACATAACGACTAATCTCAACTGGTCACCTCATAATGAATACATTATTAACAATGCTAACCGCATGCTTGGCTATTTACGACGTAACTTTTTTAATGCTCCATCTGACTTAAAACTGGCAACTTTATATTACACTAATACGTTCTAAACTAGAATATGCTACAGCCGTGTGGGATCCCACCTATGATAACCTAGTAACTTCCCTTGAACTTGTCCAGAATAACTCCGTTCGCTTTATATTCTCTAATTATAACAGAACCGCGAGCATTTCAACTATGAAAACTTCCCTTGCACTCCCTTCTTTAACATCTCGTAGAAAAATTTCCCGTTTAACACTATTTCACAAGATGTATCACCATCCTTTCCTGCATGACCAACTACTTCTTCGCCCACAGCACATATCCCGCCGCATTGATCACCATCACAAAGTAGGCATCCCTTCATGCAACACAAAAACTTTCTTCAATTCATTTGTGCCTCTTGCATCAAAGGAGTGGAACAGACTTCCCGGTGAAATTGTTAGTATTAGTGATAACACATTGTTCCGTAATGCGTTAGCTAATATTGTATAATTAGGATTTTTGTTGCATTAGCTAACATTGTATAATTAGGCTCTGTGATGTATTAGCTAACATGTACTAGTATATAAATGTTTTAGCTAACATTGTATTATAAGAGATTTATTTGTACGATCTAACCGTATACACTGCATTTTGTTCAATTACCTTTTTTGTAATAACCCACCCCCCCTCTGTAATGCCATCTGGCCCTGAGGGTATAATAAATAAATAATAAATAAATAAATAAATAAATAAATAAATTTTATGGACGCGTCGGTGTGGTCAACGGTGTGATTGATCGCTCTTTAGACAAAAAGTATGTCTGTTGATTTGCACTCGCTAAGCAAACAAGACTAAGTTATCCATTGCACAACAAGCTTAGACTAAGCACCCGAGGGCCTGCGGAAGAAAAAAACGTCGATTTTATGCTTTATATGTTGCATGATATTGGACTACAGGAATTAGTGATAGAGAGCGACAAGACTGCCTATTTCACACGCTATTGCACTCTTGCAGCGAACAATCAAAAAGACTAACTTGCGTAAATACGTACATTTCATGTGATTTTGCGAGAGGAACAAATTTACTGTGGAAGTTATGGCCTCAAAGTTAAATGATTCCGAAGTACCGAGGCAGGAAGGTGAGCTCTCGTTAAAGCAGAAACTGACAAGATTATCCTTTAAAGCACAAGGTGTTTGGTATTAAGCGGCAGTGATTTGAATCACAGGTGTTCACACGACAGGAAACACTTCGAATTTAGGCGTGATGTTTAAATGAGCGGGTAGCTCTGTCCGCTGACGTAGGATCAATGAGCCGACAGGGCATGGGGTGAATTCATTGGATAAACTATTCGGCAAGAAAAAAAAGCTCGTGGTCAGAAGTGCCATACAGGCTTGTAAACAGCAGTTTTAGTTTAACAACCATTGAAAGCTCCTCGAGTTGGTAAGGATTGTAAACTGCGCTGTTGACGGGACACAAAGAAGGAATTAAAAGAGGCAGAAGAGCGCAGAGTCACAAGCGATTTATTTTAAACGTAATCGACGCTAAATTGTGTCCAGCAAGAGACAAAGTGTCACAGCCAAAGTTTGTCAGCGTACCGCAAAACGCAGAAAAAGTACAAAAAATACCAATCAGGTGCACGTGAAAGGCCACGTTACTCAACGTAGAATGCAGATATGGCACGTAGAACGCAGATATGTATACTCCTTACCCGACAGACTTATAGAAGGTTCACTGACGCACCCTTCTCCCTTTCTTCTAATATGGAAAGCCTCTATTACTCTCGGCCTATCCCTGGAAATGGCGTTCGCATCTTGAAAAATAAACTCGCAACGGCACTTCCGGCAGTTCGCTGGCAAATGCGAACCCGGGCTCTTACATTGTGAACGCTCGTGTTCTCTTAATCTCATATTATGCACCTTCCGCTTTCACCGATGCAAGACCTCCCGCAAGTTAGGGGCACCTGACACACAACACCTACTGCACATGGCACGTATTGGTTTTTTTCTTCTTTATGTTCAACATGACACTGTTTTCTTATTGGCATGCTGGCAGATTCTTTCCTTTCTCTCATGATTAGAAAAAACAGCGCGCAAAACCACAGGACACACAGAAAGGAACGTACGCAGTGCTGACTCTCAACAATTTATTGTGAAAAAAACAAATGCATCGCCTATAAATACACATGATAACCACTCGCATAATATTGCGTCACTGGACACAGCGCAGATAGGCCACCAACAGCACAACCGAGACAGATTACGACAAACGCTCCCGTAGATACTTCATTTCCTTGGGTAATAATGCGATTGACGGGGTGCTGACACAGTTTTCACCCAACTGCGCAATCTTATACGCTTGAACAATTTCACGTGTTAGGCGGTCACTGTGTTTACTGACTACACTACATTTCTCAGAAACAGGTGAGCACGTGCATGACCTACAGTGGATGGCTAACCAACCATCTTGTGCACGTTTTACATTGTTGTCATGCTCTCTTATTCTATCGTTAGCACAGCGACCCGTCTGACCTATATAAAATCTACCGCATGTGAGAGGAATCTGACACCCAACATTTCCAATGCAGTCGATATACCTAGTTCCGTGCTTCTTTTGACAACCTTTTTTCCCGGTTCATTGAATTGCATGGCCTGGTCAAGCGGCAAATACTGTTTAATTTCGCAGGAGCAGAAAACACCACCTTAATGTTCGCTTTCTGCGCGATTTTTTTTTCAGGTTATGGGATGTTCTGTGTATATATGGAATGACAGCCACTTCTTTTTTTCCCTTTTCAGGTTCCATGATTTTCCTTGTCACATGCTCGAAATTTTCTGCGCATGCTCTCTGCGACAGCAACGATTACATGTTCAGGACAGACTGCGGCAACCAGGCGCTTCACCTGTTGTCCTAACGCTTCTGAGAGTTTTAAGGACATGACCGTTCGAGCGCATTGGTCAAGCTAAGGTTTACAGTACCACGTCTAACCAGTTTTGAGTGTGCCGAGTTGAATGGGAGAAGGGGTTTATTACCCCGAGGTTGGTACGTCCAACAGATGTGATCGCTGCTAAAGCGAAAGAAAACCATGAAGGAAACGAAGTCTCCCCTGGTCAGAGAACTCGCATGTAAGCTTCAGGGGGGTTAAAGAGAGTTCTAAAAATAGCCAGGGCGTTGTCGACGTTAGTCTGAAATTCGTCAGAGTCACCGCGAACGAAAATTAAAAATCGTAGACGTACCTAAAAGCTTTTGCCACTTTTGTGGAATGTAAGGCATCACATACGGACCGGTCGAGTTGCGCTAAAACCAAGTCACTTTAAAACTGGGGCAATACTAGAACCGAAGCACACTTCTGTCTTTTGAAGATGAGGCTTGTCATTTCAAACAATAAAAGCTGACGTTAAGTAAAAGGTCCACAATTCTAAAAACGCATTATCAGCAATGCCCGAAGTGTTCTGAAAAGTGGTTATCATGTGTATTTATAGGCGATGTACTTGTTTTTTCACAATAAATCGTTGAGAGTCAGCGCTGTGTACGTTCCTTTCTGTGTGTCCTGTGGTTTTGCGCGCTGTTTTTCTAATCATGTACAACCCAACAAGCCCAGCTCTCCGCACTTTTTCTCTAATGATTCTGCAAACATTTTGAAAGCTTGCCTGGTGCTGAAAACGCTACGTGTACACCACACTTCGCCCCTTTTTCAGCCCATGCGAAAGGCCGGGAACAAAAGGAATGACTGCAAGTGATTCCTTCCCCTTGGCCATATTACCATCCTCCTGTGTCGTCCTTCCCTTCCCCTTAACAACACGCAATTGCTTGTTGCAGAAAGCGGCTATAACAGGCTCAGAATAGGGGATATTCAAAATGTACTGTGCCATCTGTGGGTGATCCCGTAAGCTCAATCCGCCATCTCGTGCTGGGCACCGGAAACGAAACCCAGTCGCATATCGCAGCCTTTTACGGTGCAAGTTGCTGATTGTTTATCTTCGTTCTGCGATGACTTCCCAATGCTTCGTGCGCTGCTCAGGCAACGAGAGGGCCCTGTTAATGCCGGGAACAAGGTAGGACTAATCTTAATCGAATTTATCAGTTACATGAACGAAGAAAAGAACACACCGACGCGCACTTGTTTCGTCAACAAGATCGGCACCTTAAGAAGCGACCAGCACGCGCAAAAGTGCTCTACAACTTCAGTTCTTATTTATCCCGTGCAATTTAATTGATCTACTGCAATATAGCTAGACTTACAGTACAATATATTACCAATATATGCATTTTAAAACAGACGGCCGACATAGCACACGCGCGAGAGAGCATACTTGATCAACATAGCTTGTCGGTGTTGCAGATCGACGAAAGGAAGGACTTACTTATTTACACGTGTATAAGCAGTGCCAGAGACGCGGTAAATAAGTGCTGCGCGCATCAGCGGTGAATAAGGTGCCGCCACACGAGACCTGATCGCAAAATTCACACAGCCACCGCCTTTGCTTGCTTCGCAAGGCAGTGTTCTTGCAGTGTGCGTCCACCTTCTGTGCGCCGAAGTACATAGTCCAGAGGCCTCGCACGCCGCTTCTGCTCTCCTCTTTACACCCTCCGCTTTTATTGTTTTTTAAATGCGAAGCATTTCTTTGCGTACTGTAAGCACTTTTGCGTTTCTATCTATCTATCTATCTATCTATCTATCTATCTATCTATCTAGCCGCCTACGTTTGGGTGCTCTAGTGATCGCCTCCTTAACTTGGGGTAGACCAAAATTTCTATGGGAGGGTAAGACGTATTGACGAATATGTCTGGCTGGTCATGGCATGAATAACGTGTAAATCCTGTCGCGTACGTCGTCAAACCCTTTCCTGCAGACACGTGCGGCACATACCCATGTACCACGGGCCTGCGGTAAGCGGGTATGCGCCACTGGTGTTTGACAAATTCTATCTACCCAGACATTAGTAATTTAAATGCGACAGTGTTAAGAAAAATTGACGACGGTAGCGTTGACCCGACGAATGCAAATAATAAATATCAGGGTCCCAGCAGGAATCGAACCCAAGCAATCTGCGTGGCAATGAAGTATTCTACCACAGAGCCACGCCAGGTCTCGGAACTTCTCGGGAAAAAGACTCTATGCAGGCGTAATGTTGGTGAAACGTCAGTTGGGGTTGCAGTGCTGGCTATCTAGTTTTAGAAACATTACATATGTACTCCTATGAGGCAGGCGTCATGTCGGGTTAACATCAACTGTATACTTCAGCGCCCAACCACTGTAGTTGGTCCACGAGGCACTATATAGGGCTACCATCCTCGCAAGCACAAGTGCTACATATCAGCTTACCGCTTCTGGTGTTGGTAATACCCATGTTTCTGCTGGCATCGTTACGGAACTGTAACCAACTGGTTAATAGAAACATATGCGACTGTTCGACATATGTCTGTGCGTACCACAATTTTACATATCTTTGACGTCATTTCGAAACGTTTCGTTCAATAAAAAAATTACGACACAGTCACCTTGCCTCCGCATGCTTCGCATAACATCGATTCCCATGCTACTTGGGATCTGCCAATTTTTTTTCGTCTGTTTCCTTCGGTCAGCATGCGCTGCGAACACGGAGCACTCAGTTACGGAGCCGTACATGTTCTCTGGCCGTGCTACAGATGGAGCTATTTGTTTGGTAGATCGTCGTACTATTCTTTCCGCTGATCGCGGGCACTCGTATGTTGTTTGCAATTGCGCGCGGCGCGCGATAATGGACGCCTCCGTGGCATGCATTTTGGCATGCACACGACATTTTGAAAAGATAATTAAGTGAATGTCACAGATCTCGGCGGCGTGTGCTATTGGCGATGGACTGAGAGGACGCTGGGCGGCACAGCAAACATGGTTTAATAATAACCAAGGAAAAACTAAGAGAAAACATAAAACTTACTAAAGAACAACTAACAGTGCAAAACTTAGAAATACTAGCAACAAATCTACAAAAGTAAACTGACACTAGAATAATCAGTTTTCACCTACGCCTAACTAAAGTCACTAACGACGACAGGGGTCACATTGACCCTGTCGTCGGGTCGTAGCCCCAATGGAACCCTCTCACTTGCTTCCGTCCATCGCCGTAAGTCCAACCTCCGTTGTGTTGGGTCCGCGGTCGATGTAGCCGACGATCCTCTTCAATCGTCGCTCCGTTGCATCACGGTCAGCCGAGCTGCCATGGGCCGTTTCACGGTCGCCGTCGGTGACGCGGCAGGGCGTCCTCGTCGGTTGGGCCTAAGGACGAGCTCGACCCCTGTTCGAAGTGATGACGCGGCGTCGCGGGGATTGCTGCTGGCCGGCGTTCGAAGGGGGGACTGCGGCGGATGCGTCCGGAACTGCCGCACGTTGCTGCAGCACCTCCTAGGAGCCTCGCCCGAGCACCATCGAGGTCAACGGCCCCGCCACGGAGTGCCAGCGTCATGGCCTCCGGAACCGAACGTCCGCTGCTCCCGTCGACAGAACGTAGCTGCCGATGCGACCTTCTTCTACCTTAGCCACGCAAGCAATGCCAGCTCATCGAACTGTAGTCTTCCATTACGGCTCGTGTCACGCGCGTCGAGCCGTGTGCTACTCCATGCACGCGCTCGTGCCTGTTCCGCGAGCTTCTCCTCCTACTTCGTCGTCTTAGTCGTCTATACGCCATCTCCTTACTCATGACAGTGAATGAACGCACACGTATAGCGTTCAAGAAAACCAGAGCGACAACACTCAATCCGCGCTATAGATTACGGCCACAAGGCATTATGTGTATTAAAACAGCGTTACTCGGGACGCTCTGTCCGTACACAGTCGAAACGCGCGCTCAGTATTTCTATTTGGTTTGCGGCGCACCGTTCATGCACATGTCCATGCCTTGTTTATTTCGAAAAATTACGACACACGCTATTGCGAAGTGTGCAGAGATATACTGTGGCTAAAGAAATGAGTCGACGAATGCAGCACAGCGTTGCACAGGTTGCACAGAAAGAACGTGGTTTGGACATCTGCAAGCGTGTTGTTATAATCGCAGTGGCAAAACACAATGGAGTTGTATTGCTGCGCAAGGTCATCTGAGAAGTTTAGGAGCTGCATCTCCTACGCAATGAACACTTTTCTTGAACTCCTACCTCAGATCGGAAGCACACGCCACTAGAGAACCGCTGTTCCACTTTGCGAAGCGTTGCGCTTTGTACAGGTGCCGTCCGGATGAGTTTTGAAGCGCGCAGAGCTTCGATATTGCGTTCGCGTCGATTTGCGGCAGCACAGTGAGGTTCACTACCGTTCGGGGCTGGATGACGAAAAGAAAAGCCGTCTTTTCTCGGTCCGAAAGCTCCGCCAACGAGAGCGGTTCAGCCTCTCCGTGGCCCTCTCCTTATGGAGACGCTAGCAGACGATTCCCCGACGGTGCCCAACACAACATGGCGGACGCGCCTAGTGTTGCCAGAGCACTAGGCATTATGAATATCTCCTATACCCTGCCTTTCAGCCTGCTTTTTGAAACTGTGATGTGTTTCATTGAAACACGACATCCCCAGTGCAGCTTCCAAGGTAGTGAACGCGATGCCCATCTTTACAACCTTCGAATGGTTAGAGGCGTAATTGAGCAAAGGCTTTTTCGCCCTAGGATGGTATGTCCAGCACACATGATCTGCTGGAAATGTAACTGAAATCGAGGAACTGTAGACAGAATACGCGCCAATACTCTAAAAGTGAAACTTCAGGGCCAGAACCAAACGCATTAAAACTTCGAAAACACAGTTGGCGGTTTCCTTACACCCTGTGATCCTTGTATTGCCTTGTCCACACCACTAATATATCGCTGAGGAATGGCGCTGCACTTCATCCAATGTAGACCCCAGATTTCTGCACATAAAGTTCATCCCCGACACCCACTGCAGTAGAGTCTGAATATAAAACCAAAAGTTCCAGAAACGTTTCCGCCGACACATTGCTTTTCCGGACAAGCTCTGCTTCATCATTAAATTCTGTGATGCAAGCCTTAACGCTACGGAGAACCTCTTTTTGCGGCAGGGAAAAGAATAAGTCCTCCACATCAATGCTGGCCATGGCACAGCATCCTGGGATTGTCTTCTTTCAAGAACGTCCCCACCATGCGTGAATCCGGGATCCTGAACGGATCTTTCACTTCTAGTCGTGCTACGTGTTCTTGGAGGAATCAAGCCTCGGATCTATCTAAGAGCTATACAGTCTCTGAAAAAAAAGCACGCGGCTGCGCGAGATATCCGGATTCCTACAGTGTTTAACCAGCACACAGCATCAATGCAAACCACTGTTTAACAAGACGGAAGTGCTAGACAGGCACAGTGGCATGAGCAAAAGATTCATCCTAGAGACGTACCATATTAACAAAGATGGAGCGAAGTAATTCAGCCAGCCTTCCATCTCCTTAAGTGAGAAAGACGTTGAATTCCTGAAAGTCACACACCGGCGATAAACAGATTGTGGTAAGTTGTGTACTTTTCTTTTGCTCATAATTATTTTCCTTTGCGCATGCGGTACGCGTTCACGCATATATCCGCATGCAATAAACCTTCAGTTGTGAGTCAGCGCTGTCCGTGTGGGCTTCTTCGTCTATTGTCCTGTGTTCTTCGCTGTTACAATTCCTTACGTCATTAAACGAGACTAACTAGCCCGACTATCCGTTCTGCTGGTCCGTTCTGTTTTCTATAAGTCTGTCGGATAAGTGCATACATATCTGCGTTCTACGTGGTACTATTGACTTACGTGGCCTTCCACGTGCTCCTGAATTATTTTTTGTATTTTGTTTTGTATTTTTCGTGTGCGTTTAGCGGTACGCTGATAAAGTTTGACTGTGACACGTTGTCTTTTGCTCGACAGTATTTAGCGGTGATTATGTTTTCAATAAATCATTTCTGAGTCTTCGCTCGTCTTTCTCTTTTCGTTCCTTCTTTGTGTCCCGTGCGCTGCGCAGTTTGCTAGAAGTTTTAGTTTAGACCATCATTGACAGTGAGAAAACGCTAATTTGCAATAATACGAAAGCACGCCATTGAAGAAAAATTTCTTTCAATATGGGCGCCTATAGGGGGTAATTTGGGCTACACTGATTCCTAGAAAGACGCATTGTTGGTTTATTTTAAAGGCTTCCTGGTAGTTACTTTAAATGAAGGCATTATAAAAAAATTACGAATACGTCGGGAGATATGAAGTGTTTGAAGTTCAGGGAAGATTTCGGGCAGATGCTGTCGGTGAAAACGATCTAAAAGGGGAAAAAATGGCGATGCAAATTACCGCTTGGTGATTCTTATTGCTATAAAATTTCTGAAACTTGGAACTTCAACTCGCGTTGAAACGGGGCACATCGGATGCTACTGAGCACCGCGAACAATAGCTGTCATTGCCGCAAAACAGCTGAGCGAAGGCCAGGTGATCAGATGACAGAAAGTTCTAGCGTACTGATCACAAAGGTGGACGTTAGGCCCTATTGGTAACTCACAGTAATAGACATTTAACACAGAAGCGACAGAAATATAGTGACACACCGCGAGTATTCATAACAAGGATAGATTTTTTTCTTGAACATTGTAAGTCTAGCGTTCTTTTGCGCAGCTTCCAGCCACAACATAAACCCCATTCTTGTGCATGTGTGCCACTTACGCTTAGCTTCACGTAACGGTGTTCACCAAATATTCGGCTGCCAAATTCTGGTGGCGGAGATCGGTGCTTGGGCTTCATGATATCTTCGCCATTTAAATATATTTGCAGCTTCACGTATGCTAACATTGTAAGCGTCATTAGAGTACAGATGACGAGGAAGGCAATCCTGGCATCAGTCGGCAGATACAGCATGTCGACGGCAAGTTGACGTGCGGTTTATACTGTAAGACGCCTAAAAAAAAAGAAGATAAAATATAAATTACACACCCAAAAATTGGAAAACATATGAGTGCACTGGAAACATCTGGCCACTGTGAACTCGAATATTTTCCTGCATTCTTTTTACAGTTTAGATATCTGTGCACCAAAGATAAAGGAAAAAGTGACATACTTTTCGCGCCGTCAGCTTGTCACCTCAGTCATATTATCGATGTGGCATGATTCTTATTGAAGGGATCGCTGATGATGATTTCTGTTTTTAATATACTCTGCGTACTATAATTTAGGGCTGGCAGTATGGCACTTTGCTGCTGACCCGAAAGTTGTGATTTGATCCGGACCATGGCGATTGCATTTGGATGGAGGTGAACTGTTACAAACCCGTGTACTTAGATTTGGGTTCGCGTTGAAGAGCCCCACGTGATCAAAATTTCCAGAGCTTCCCACAATGGTGTGCCTCGTGATCATGTCGTGGTTCTGGCACGTAAACATTCAGACATTACTACAGTTGTATACATCTCACGTTAAAGAGTGAACAATTTCGCATCGATAAGGATGGAATTTCGCAACTTTGACTGCACTGTTTTTAGGCAAGAGTGTCGTTTCGGTGTAGCGGCAAGCGTAGTGCAATACCTATGATGATACCCTTGTTTCCGGATGTTGACATTGGAAGTAGCCACAATACAGGACACAACTTACATTGCACTAAGAAGGGCACAGAAGAAATTGAAGATGGGGCAATGCGCTTACTTCCAACATCCTGCTTAATGAACCACATAACTGCTTGCCCAACTTCGTTCAAGGATGCATCAAAACTCGCGGAGCCGCTAGTTTTGGAAAGAGCGCGTGCGTTGAATTTCACCGTTTCTTGATAATTTTATCCTTTTACCTGAAGTTTGCATTTCTCAGTTTCAGATGGTGACATTTGTCTTCATATTGGTTCATCACTAGCTCTCAAATTGAGTGATTTATTTCTTGGAAAAAACCACACATACTGTGTCTCTGTGTCTCGTTCTTCACAATGGCGCAGTTCGACAAGTGAACCTTGCAGCTGAAGCCACCTCTACGTGCTCCTGGGTCGTCGGCGTTGCGGGTCTCAACGTCTAAGGAACGCCGTCCACGCTTCCTCGACAATGGACACCAGGACCCTGCTACGGCCGGAAGCACGTACGCCACCATTCGAGGACGGCGTCCAGGCCTCCTCGGTGGCCCAAAGACAGCCATATCCCGGCGTCGGCAGGACAGCGCACAGCGTTCTGTTGCCCGGGAATGCCGTTCAGTCTTCTCCTTGCGACACCCTCTCGCCCTGGACTCATGCAACGTATGAGCCTCCAAGGAGGCCGTCCAGGCTTCCTTGGCCGTGGATCTCGCTGCCGTGAGTGCTGCTAACACTGCATACTCCGCGGACGCGAATCCTGGCTATGCGGGCGCCTCACCCGACAGCGTCGCGGAGCTTATGCGTGCCATCACGCAAATGACGCAACAGCTCGACCGCTTGGCCTCGTTGAGCTCCTGCTTCCGCCCTGCCACCTTACCACCTCCGGCTCTTTCGGAAGTTCCAGACTTCTCCGGTTCGCAGAACGACGCCGACGTTTGGGTAGAGACGGTCAATGCGCTCGGTTCTCGTCATTCCTGGCCTGATGATTATAAATGGATCGTTGCCATAGACCGTCTCCGAGGCACAGCCAAGGCGTGGCACAACTATGACGGCATCAAGCGACAGTCGTGGCCGGAATGGTGTGCAGCTCTGGTTGCTGCTTTCGGCCCGATTTGTTGTGCCACCAACGAGTCGAACATGAACATTACCGAGGACGGAGCTGAGGAAGGACACATCTTCGAGACTGTAACTGCGCAGCGCAGCTTAGCAGAGAGCTTCCCATCCTCCCCTCGTACAAACACGGGACTCACGCAGTGCTGTGGCACTGCGCCGGTGTCCGGAACCGGAACACTACTACGAAAACCCGAGACTTCATTCCACCCACGGGAGTTGGTAACGCTGGTCCCAATATCATCTTCCCTTCGGGACTCGGACGTGCCGGCGCCTCTCGTGTTTGATACGCTACCAATTCAGAAGACGAACGAGTCCGTGACAATCAACAACGTCTTCTCAGACTCGTCGGAGCCACATCCGCGATTGCAAGCGCAATCATTGCCCGCATGCGTCGATGGCCACCTCACGCTCAGTGCGCAAGAAAATGTGGCAAGGGAATCCCAACGGAACGATAAGCAACATCAAATGGTCAGACCAGACGTACTGCAAGGACAGGACCCGCAGCACATCATGGTAGCCTTGCAAAGGACCGATGGAATGGAGCTCAGCGTGCCCAACCCGCTGATGTCGGACGAGGTTCTCTGGAACAAGCGCAAGAGTGTTGCCCAGTCGCTTATCCCATCGCGCGTTGACGTACCATCATCCATTCTCAAGAATCGCGCGCTGCAGCCCTCAACGAAGGTTCCCAGTGTGCCACATCGACGGGCTCCAGAGCCGTTGGACGTTTATGCTAACGCAGAGAGAGTGGCGAATCAAAGGGGCTTCTCGCCGAAGCCGCGAAAGATTCTTGCTCACAAATGTACTGACCATCCTTCCGGTGTTGGTAGTGATGCGGACGTAAGAGAGAGGCAGCACCGAGAAACCACTCCAACCACGGTGCCCCTTCGGATGCTCTTCCAGCGATCTCCTCCTCGTATGTGGAATCTGCCATTCCCTTCGCGACACGGCCAAAGCCGGCCACCAGGTAGATCTTTCACAGCTTACATGACGTCGCCGCGTGGCCCAGACCGACCACCGCGAGGGAGCCAGTGCCGACCACCAGAGACACTTCTGGCAGACCATCAAACCATGTTGCAGCATGTTTGGGGCCGACCACCACGGTGCACCCAGCCCCGCCCACCTGAAGCACTGTCGGCAGCTCCATGCGCTCGCAGTCATGGCTGAGTGTGATGACTAACAGCAGCGGCATCGAGGCTCTAGCGCGCGGGGAGCTAGCGCGGCGTAGAAGAAGAGAATGAGGTCAGATAAAGAACAGCTGGCCCAGCGTACGGGTGCTGTCTCTGTGTCTCGTTCTTCACAATACATTGAATGTAAGCTCAGTGATTCTAATATTCTAAAAATACTGAGGTATGTTAATGACTATTTCGTTGACCTTGGGGAGGGGGCGTGCAAAGGAGGACATTAAGGTAGCTTTGGATCAGATTCTTCAAACATTCGCTGAATGCGCAAATTCTTAGCAAATCTCACAGGAAAGATTCATGGAGGTTTCTAGATCCAGGACTTACGTTTACGACTGAACACGACAGCTGGCAACACGCACCGCACGGTAGCAAGCGTTTGCTGGCATTCACACCAAGGCACTCCATATCCGTGAAACAAGGTATCACGAAAGACCTTTAGAAACGCTGTAAATAAGTCTTCTCCTCACACATGTGAGCCAGTTTTCTCGCTCAAAGAAATGTCTTAATCGCAGTAGACTACGCTCTGCACGTCATCACATCAGTTGCGGAAACGAAACCGGCATAAATATTTAGGGAGCATCAGTGATCATAGTACAATTCAGCAAAGTATATCATTCATCACTTACATACATGACATGTCAAGAAAATGGCTAGTGAGATGAGCATACTGGTGGTCTTTATTTTATTTATTAATTCGAGTACATCACAGGTTCCACTTGAAACATTATGTTAGGGGGGTTGTACATCTTAATTCGAAGAGCATGGAGCGTGTCTTCGTAGATCCACAAACAGGTAAGTTGTGCAAAGTGAATGCTTAACACAAATCTTTTTTAACACACTAAACATGTGGGATTAATAGCGATTACACCGGAAACAACAGAGGAAATGCGCAATAAAATTGCTGCTTCTGGAAAGAAAACCACACTCGGGTAGACCATAGAAATATAACAAACAAGAGCGAGACCTTTCCCACAAATCGAAACATCTTTATACAATGTCTCCATGTTCGAGACTGCGTGGAAGGAAAAAAAAGCACTAAGACTAACTAAAAAAAAAGTTTTCAAAACATAATGCCAAGTTCTCGTTTCAACTTCCCAGGGTCGCGTATGTCAACCACTATCTGGATGATCGTTCCAATGTTCTACGGCACAGGGCAAAGCCGATGAATTAAAAGCCTTCGTTTGTCCGAACAGACGTTGCAAGCTTCGATGATTGTGTAGACGACGAGATATACGATGCGCGTGAGTAAGCGGTAGTGTAGATGTGTGATGAGTGCAGATTATTTTATGAACGGAGGCTGATAGGTGCGATGTTCCTAAGTGACTCCAACGATGGAAGTGATAGCTTCGACTTCATATCAGACCCACTTGATGATGCCTTGTAGTCGCCGACGATGAAACGAGCTACACGATTTTGTATGGATTCTAGTGAATGAACCAGATGTGCCTGGTGGGGCGTCTATATGGATGACCCAAATTCCAGTTGTGGACGGACAAATGATAAATAGGCTAGTTTTCGGGTGGCTGGCGGTGCATCCCAGAAGATTTCGTTTTAAGTATCCGAAGTGAACGCGATGCCGTTGTGGTTATTTTTTCGATATGGTTAGGCCAACATAGGTGTGGTGTCAGATTAATACCTAAGTATATGTACATTGATGTCTCACTTACGAAATTATTGTTAAGTGAATAATGAAACGTCGATTTGGTGCGTATTACGACTGAAAATAAGTAACTTGCATTTATTCCGTGTTAAGGTTGCCTGCCAAGATGAACACCAGTTGGTGATTCTATCAAGATCCTGATGCAAGGTGATGTGGTCAGTATTAGAGGAAATTTGCTACCTGCTCATGTGTAGAAGCTGAAAAAGACGTAGAGCACCTTCTTCTAGACTGTAACAAATATGATGGCCCTAGAAGGAAACTTTTACAAAACCTTCACTTGTTTGGATAAGCGGCCCCCCATCAATAGCAAAAATCTTGGGCCCATGGCCAAGAGGAAACTTACAAAGCAGTGCTTCGCGCGCAATAATTCAATTTTTGGAGGAATCATAAATATCACAAAAGTACTTAAATCACAAAAAATATGTTCGCGTTATTGTTAACCGGTATGTTTCGCTACAATATTCTTGCGTTTTCATTTTGGCAAATAATTCTTTGTGAAAACCTAATTGTTGCAGTTACAGTGTAACATTTAAGAGACTGCTCCCAAGAATCATGATCGGCTTTGACAATATTTTAGTGAACTTTCATGTTTTGTATGGACATTTCAATTGCCGTGATTACCTCTGTTCTGTCAACTTTTGTGTAGCGTGGACAGATTTTTGTATTGAGGAACTTGGACTCAGTGCGTGAGTGCGGTACTATGTGTCTTTGTTTGTGTTTGTTTTCTATTATGCGACGACAACTGTTGTGCAATAGCAGAGAAGTAGCCGGCGCCACGAATTGGCACCAACCTTTCCTTATATACATTTAATAAAAAATTAGGCAGATCCCAAGTACCAGGCGGAATCGATGTGATGCGAAGCATCCGGAGGTAAGGTGACTACTGGGTTGTAATTTTTTTATTGAGCGAAACGTTATGAAATGAGGCTAAAGATATGTACAAATGTTGCACGCACAGACATGTTGAACAATCGCGTATGTTTCATGTAACCAGTTGTTTACAGTTGTGCAAACGATGCAAACAGAAACATGGATATTGCCAACACCAGGAGCCGTAAGCTAATATGTAGAGCTTGTGCTTGCAAGGATGGTAGCCCTGGATAGTGCTACGTAGACCAACTACAATGGATGGCGCTTAAGTATACAACTGACGTTAACCCAGCATGACTCTTTCGTCATAGGAGTATACTCCTATGACGCATGTAATGTTTATAAAATTAGATAGCCAGCACTGCAACCACAATATACGTTTCACCAACATTACGCCTGCATAGGGTGTTCTTCCAAAGCAGTTTCGAGACCTGACGTGGCTCTGAGGTAGAATACTTGATTGCCACGCAGAATGCTTGGGTTCGATTACCGCTGGGACTCTGATTTCTATTCTTTGTATTCCTCGCGTCAACGCCACCGATGTTCGTTTTTCTTAACGCTGTCGCCTTTAAATTACCAGTGTCAACGCCACCCATGTCAGTTTCTCTTAACGCTCTCGCATTTAAATTACCAATGTCTGTTGTCGCCGTTCCTGGGTAGATATAAATTGTCAAAGTCCTGTGGCGCATACCCGCATTTCACGGCCCGTGGTATACGGGTATGAGCCACACGTGTCTGGAGAAATGAGTTTGACGACGTACGCGACGGGATTTTCCACGTTATTCATGTCATGACCAGTCAGACATATTCGTCAATACCTCTTACCCTTCCATACAAATTTTGGTCTACCCCAAGTTAGGGAGGCCATCACGAGAGCACCCAGACGTAGGCGGCTAGATAGATAGATAGATAGATAGATAGATAGATAGATAGATAGATAGATAGATAGATAGATAGATAGATAGATAGATAGATAGATAGATAGATAGATAGATAGATAGATAGATAGATAGATAGATAGATAGATAGATAGATAGATAGATAGATAGATAGATAGATAGATAGATACGTAGATAGATACGTAGATAGAAACGCAAAAGTGCTTACAGTACGCAAAGAAATGCTTCGCATTTAAAAAAAATTATGAACCACACAATCACCCGCGAATAACCTGATATTAGATACAATTCCGTCGGGAGGGTCATTGATGAAAGTCAAAAACAACAAAGGGCCTAAAACACTTCCATGTGGGGACTCGAGATGTGACGTCACTTAACTCGGAGGAATGGTTGCCTACGACTATGAATTGCTTGCGAGATGATGGGAAATTTCGAATCCACGGATATTGTTAACTAATCAAGATGTAAAGATGACAGATTGGCTATGAGGCGGTTATGGGCTACGCGATCGAAGGCTTTGGAAAAATTGATGAATATACGGTAAGTGTGGAAGCCGTCGTCCATATTCTGCTGTAGTTCATGAGTAAATTCGATGAGCTTGTGTTTCGCATGAGAACCCTTTCCAGAAACGATGCCGATTCGCAAAATAAGAAGTCGTTAATTTTTAAAAACTGAGCAGAGTTAGAAGCGATGAAGTGCTCGAGTATTTTGCGTGGGATACTTGTTAGTGATATGGGTCTCTATTTAGTGACACGGCGTTTATCTATGGTCTTAAAGACGGCAATAATTTTTCCCACATTCCAACCATTGGGTATCTCACCTGTTGATAAGGATTGGCCGAATATGTAGGACAAGATCGTGCTGGAAGTGCTGACAGTGTTTTTCAAGATTTTCGAGTTAAAGCCGTTGACGCCGGAACCACTCGATAAGTTTGTTGATCTACGATGAAATTTCTCGGGATGTAATGAATATAAGTGTCATGTAGGCTACTGATAGCTTACTTCAGAAGGCAGTGGTATATTGGAGTAGTCTTCGTAAGTAAATACACCCGTGAAGTAATTATTTAGTATTCCTGAGCAGTCCTTTCGTTCAACAGGGCTCCCACTACTGTGCAATAAAGCTGCGATATCGCGGGTATTCGGAGGAGCAATCGCTTAACAAGACTTTTTGGGATTGTTTTTAATGAGGGAGGGAAGATCGTGCCAATAAAATAGCTTTTTATCGCTACGAATGGCGTTACAGTGTTCCCCTTTCCAAATCCTCGTGTTTTTTCCGTGATGCCTCTGTGCCGGCGCACTTGGCCATTTTAAAAAGGCGCTTCTTTTTGCTCATGAGCGTCAGAAGTGGCCTGCGGAACCAAGGTTCTGATCTAATTACATGTAGCCTTGTGCGGGGTAAACACGACTTGCTTAAAGAAGTTAGACAGGCAAGAAATAACTTCTTCAACAATACTTTGGCTGAGTTTATTAAGACTGACCCTCCGAAATTTTGGCGCCACATAACTGAAGCTAATGACGAGATACGGAAACTGAAAGTGCATGATCGAATTGTGCAGGAACCAATGGAAATTGCAGAGGTTTTCAATCAATATTTTCAGTCTGTATTTTCTGAGTTAGATGAATACGATTATCAGGGCCCTTTGACAGAACCAGAGAAAACACTAGTAGTAACTCAAGAAGGCGTCACCGCCATGCTTCTAAATCTGAATATTAAAAAGTCTGCTGGCTCGGACGGTATTCCAAACACATTTCTTAGGCGCTATGCTGAGCAGATTTCCGGGTTTTTGACTAACATTTTTAACCCTATCGGTAACTACGAAGTGTCATCCCAAGTGATTGGCGCATTGCACGTGTTATACCCATCCACAAGAAAGGCGACCGGCTTTCGGTAAATAATTACCGCCCTGTCTCACTCATTAGCACGTGTTGCAAGTTGTTGGAGCACGCTGTTGCATGTTACATTCAAGAATTTCTAACCGATCGAGGTCTGTTGTCACCACATCAACACGGCTTCAGAAAATCAATGTCAACAGTTACTCAGTTGGTTTCGAACTGTGCACGAAATTTTGGCTGTACTTGATGTCTCTGGGCAGGTTGATATTCTATTTTTAGATTTTTCGAAGGCCTTCGATAAAGTGCCACATGGTAAGCTATTGTATAAGTTAGAACGCCTCGCCCTGCCATCCTTCATTGTTAACTGCATTAGTACATATCTTTCCAACAGAAAACAATTTGTAGAAATAAAAAATTCTTCATCCTCTGTGCTTCATGTTACCTCAGGAGTACCTCAAGGTAGTGTTTTAGGCCCGTTGTTGTTTCTTATTTACGTAAATGATCTGGTTGAAGTGGTTCCCGGCACTGTATCAATTCGGTTGTTCGCTGATGATTGCGTTGTTTTCAAGGAAATCTCGTCTACAAATGACCACATCTTATTACAAAACAGTATATGTGCGATCGGAGATTGGTGTAAGCGCTGGGGAATGGTTTTAAACTCTGATTAAACAGTACTGCTCCGTGTGACTAGGAAAAAACTAGTTAGTACATTTGCGTATTCAATTAATAACAATCAGGTCGCAGCAGTTGACAAGTTTAAATATTTAGGCGTTACGCTGACAAATAAGTTCACATGGTCAGAACACATATCCGATATTTGTGCAGCCTGTCTCCGGAAAATGTGGTTTCTTAAAAGAAAACTTAAGAAGGCGCCCAGCAGCATAAAACTTCTAGCTTACAAAGCCTGCATAAGGTCTAAATTGGAGTACGCATCAATTGTGCGGGATCCGCATTACCAGAAAGATATTTCGCACCTAGAAAACATTCAACGTAAAGCAGTTAGATTTATATTTGGAAAGTACAAACGTCTAGATTACCCTACAGATTTAATGAAGCTCAATAACATACCGACGCTGGAAGCCCGGAGAAAAAGCTAACCGCCTTTCATTCCTTCACAACTGCCTTGCAGGTAAGATCAATTTAGCTCTTCCAGCATCTGTTAAGCGTCTTAGTACAAGAACAACGCGGCACACTCACAAACATTCGTTGGCACCAATCTTCGCTCGTACAAAAGCATTTCAATACAGTTTTTTCCCTCGTACGGTCGCGGATTGGAATTCTTTGCCACATAGCACATTTAGCTCCAATGACTGTTAGTGATATGCAATGTCATGTTTTGAAGGCTTAGCGCTCTTAGTTCTGACCATGTCTCGTTATCTTGTTCCTACCACATGTTTGTTCCTTCTGTTTGAAGGTCCTATCTGTAAAATGTTAGTCATACTAGTTTTTATCGTACGTTTTGTTTCTTATGTTCACCTTTTGCGTTGTTTGTATATTTAATTTTGTATTGTATGTGAAGCCCATCCTGCTTGAGCCAAATGTTGGCTTGCAGTATTTCAAATAAATAAATAAATAAATGAGCATGGGTTAGTTCCCTTAATTCTTCTTTGTAGGCAGTCCAGTTTTCACTAACCGACCTGAGTGAAAAGGTTTTTTAAGAAAAGCTTCGCAAAATGATCGCAGGCTGTCTTTGATGGTTATAAAGTCAGCTTTATTGTTAGTTATGCGGGTAAATAATTGCGCGAAACTAGAAAGGGACACCACAAAGAAAACACACGAACAGATCGAACGCAAACTACCAACTGTTTTATTGACCGCACAGCGTCACTTAAATAGACCTTCCGAACAAAAAATGCACAGCTGCGCTCAACCACACCAACTGCTAACGCACCTTATCCATCACAAAAGGCATTTCTGCACAATAAAGCGATATCGAAGCCCACTGACACAGTTGTTACCTTTCTTTTTTATCATAAATGCTTCCAAAACTTCTCGAACACATGTATTCTTGCTACGTCCTAGTATCTTGATCTGCTGAAATTGTGCCTCGAATCCACAGGCTGCGCAGGGAGCGGGAAAATGCGCCATTTCATTGTTTTTGACAGACAGCTGGTGTTCACGTGCGCGGTCGTTTGCGCAGCGGCCTGTCTGGCCCACATAAGATTTGCCACAGGAAGGCGGAATCTCATATACCACTCCCACATCACATTGCACCACCGGCTTGGCGTGCTTCTTGCCACAAAAGCTAGCGCGCTCCTGGCCGCACGAAATTCGTGAGCGCTACCGCGAGAGCTTCTTAGGTACAAAAGACACCATGCTGACTCCGTGGCGGTTTGCAACCTTCTTCAGGTTGTGTGTCACCCTGTGTAAGTAGGTTAACACTAGTGGCTTCTTTCCCTGAGCCTCAATGGATGAGTCACTTTGCCACTGCTTCCTCGAGTGCCCTTTGAGCTTCTTCCGGAGGGTTTCAGCCACCGCTGCAAGCACAGGCTGCGGCCGCATACGCTAGGCAAAGGCCGAGATTTATTTCGCCCATTGGCAGGAAGCAATGGTGTCCATATACACGCGTGCGCAGTTAAGTTTGGCCTTACGAGTATGCAGAAGATTGAGGCTAGTATGACCTCCAACCAATCTGCTCTGATTGCTGTTTCACTTGTCTAATCTGTTTGTTTTTATTGCGATAGCAATTATATGGACACTCTCGGCTGATTTTTGCCGTCATGTCCCGTATATGTATATATATATATATATATATATATATAAGTAAAAGCCACGAAGAAAAAAAAACATGGTTGATCCCTCCGTCATAGGAATCGGTATAACGCGAAAGTGAAACGTGTCCTTACAGAAGTAGTCGAATGTTTACTGCACATTGATATAAGATAGCTTGCACAATGTCTATTGGTCTGTTGACAGTTGTAGCACCCTTTAACGCGGATGCATCCACGTTGACGCTTGATGGTACATCTGTATCCTGACGACTAACGTCTATGATGAATGATTAAAAAAAACCCTTGTGGTCATATATGCTTGTGGTAGCTGTACAGCAGGGCTGGGCAGTATCGAAGATACATGTATCTTAGATACTATCTTAGATACTCTTTGGGTATCTCGTATCTGTATCGCGATACGTCTCGCAAGACGAGTATCTGTATCTGTATTTCCGATACATTCGATAATGTATCGTGTATCTTAAGATACAAGATACTGCTATCGCAACACTACCGTGGGAAAGAATAATCGCTGACTGAACTCCGCTTCTCAAGCTACTGGTGCCACTAAGCCACCTGAATAAAACTAAGCGCAGTGATATATTTTAATCTTTCCGCCGTAATCTACCAGTGAGGGCAGGCGATGAGGTGTGTGCGTCCCTTTTGGTGAGGCAGAGCAATATGACAGCGCTTGCGCAGTCTCGACAGAAACAAGCGCGCGGACGTAGACGCTTGCGAGCTTGCCCACGTGCGTTTTCTTTTTTCGATTTTTTACCTCTTAATTTGTGTCAGTGCCATGACACTCTTAGACACTTACCAGAGCCGCGTACCGCAATGTGTGCGGTGATGAGCATGCAAATTCTGATGCCACCCTCGTACGTGGTACTTCGTTACGAAATCTGAATCACGAGGTTGCTTTGCAACTCGTGGCTTTCACACATCGGCGATTTGAAGGATCTTGTGGATGTATAAGTCACACGCGGTTGACTTATGTGCAAATAAGATTCTAACTATAGCACCACCGGTACCGATGCTAGATCTAATAGAACAAGTGTTTACCTACCAGAAGAGATCATGGCGTACCATATCGGTTTCTTCTTGCTATCTCTATTCCAATAGCTCTTGAAATCATAATATGAACGTCAGCACAAGCACTTTTTTAGTTATGCTTCTCTTGCATTCCATACATTACCTAGGGCTCTGAACTTTTTTTTTTTTGGTCTGGTGACGGCAGTATGTCCTTTCTAAGCAGCCAAAATAAGCTCTCGGTTGTATCCTTACTCATAAGTGTCTGATTTATTTGTGCTACTGTTTACACATTTATATTCACTTGAGTTTACTCTTGTGCCTAGGCGATTTGGGAAACAAGTATCATGTGGGCATGCATTAAGTATACAGTACCAAACATTCTGCTTACTGCTTGGTAAAATGGCGAAATTGAGTTTTCATTATAATAATGGAAATAATTAGATAAAATCTTAAAGATCTTAGGAACGGTACTCGAGTAACATTGTGATACCTAATGGTCCGTTTTTCTCTTGAGCGTCCCAACGAGCCATTTTAAGCAATTTACCGTACGCATTGATTTTATTATTGTCTAACCTGAACAGTTAAGTTGACGATAATTCATGTTTAATTGCCATAGCTATTGGGAGTGCCACCTGTATCCTGTGTCTATACTTATTCACTATGAATGTTTGATTCGGAACGGCTTTTCTATTTTAGTTATAATTGTTTTCCTTCTTTTGGCTCCCTATTTTTTTTTTTGCATTTATTAATTGTCAAGTAATCGGAGCTATAAGCGGTAATAGCTTGGATAGCGGCGTTTTCAGGCGGAGATTTGTGCAGCTATACTGCCACGCACTCTTATTTTTTTCATTTTGGTGTGATCGGGTTTAAACCATTAAGAACTGTTACCACTGCTCGGCGCAGGCCGCACCGCAATGTTTCGGAATCTTCGAGATTGTCTCAGATTGTTCTGTTAAGATTCCGCGCAAATCCTGCCGTGGCAGCCGCATTTGGATGAAGGCGAAATGCTAGAGGCGCATGTATTTAGATTTAATTGCACGGTAAAGAACACCAGAAGGTCAAACTTTCTGGAGCCCTCTACTACTACGTCCCTCGTAATCATATCGTGGTTTTGGGACGTTAACGACCAACAATTATTAAGATTACGCGTAATACGCGCGTACTCTAGTTCATTTGTGAGCTTACGAGAGCACCAGCGATAACATTGGAAGGTGCGATCACTGATGTGTAAAACAAGACGCGTTCTGCCGATGATCAAATTACCGAAGGCCGACAGCATTTATTGCTGTCGGCAGTGTACATTCCATTAACATGAAATGAAATTGGTCTCACTTAAAAAATTTTCAAACAAACCTTTCTGTTATATGCGTTCGCCGCTATATTATCGGGGTCGCTAACCACAAATTTGTGAATGTATCGAAGTATCTTAAGATACAATTGGCATGTATCGTATCGGATACAATTGTCGCGGTAGTATCTTGTATCTGTATCTCCGATACTTCTTGCCTGAAGTATCTTGTATCGTATCGCGATACAATTTCAAAGTATCTTTGCCCAGCCCTGCTGTACAGTCGCAATCTTTTTGAGAGTGAACACAGGAGCGCGTGGCTTTCTGTACTACTAGCGCCGTCAGGCGACATAGCACAGTATATGCGCGCATGCGCGAGAGGGTAGCTTCTCTTGGCGCGCATCACGTCATAGAAGTGCTCACGCGTCGTCTGCTAGCTCATTCCCGGCCTCGGTGGTGATTGTTTTATGGCGGCCACTAAAATTTGGATGCTTTCAGTTCAAACGGTGTGCTTCTTAAGCTTGGCGTGTCACCTAGTGTTCGTGTTTTCTTCTTCCCGTGCACTTGTATAGTCGTACAACGAACAGGCAAAAACAAAAAGAAGAAAAAAACGTCCAAACTGGCTATTTAGTGCACGTTTGACAAAAGATTGATACACTTAAGGAAGTAGTACCAGTAAACTGGAATAATTTTGCTTGATCTTATATTCGTATTTTATTTTGTGCCTCTTTGAAAAAAAAAACAATGCTACCATTCTGGACGTTGGTGACGAGTACAGCGCTGGCTGAAAGTTGTAATGAGCTCGAAGAGTCTTCCTCTTTTTACGAGCGGGTATACTTAGAGCTCGTCCGCAGTCGCCGCGTGAACAGGGTGTCGCACCATGGCTGCTCTTATGTATATTCCAATATATTTTCAGAAATGTTCACACCGGCCAGCAGAGCACTGTGACCCTACGATTTCCTAAGTGCTCGTTCAGAACTCTTGCATTGTGTACCGGCGCTAGGCCATGCGGGAACTCAAAATGTGCGTCGGGGAAAGCGCCTAGCTACAGAACAACAATAACCTTGGGGGGCGCCAGCCAAATATAACGTACATTCAGGTTTATTCGTGCATCGTGTGGAACGTAATTGCAAGTTCAATATTCTTGCCATTTTAAAGCACATGGCTTCACTACTGCAGTACGCGTGAAGCAGACGATACGCGCTAGCTTGCCTGACGCAATGCGCGCGACGGTAGAATTCTCGCATGCTGAACTCACTGCGCATGTGCAATGCTTCTCGCTGCTGCCGCTTAACTGCGCTGGGGAGCTCGGAAAGCCACGCGATCTCGTGTTCACTCTCAAAAAGATTGCGACTGTACGGTGAGAGCGGAGTCAATGAAATCGGTGTGACAGCCAGAAGAGCGTCAATGATTGGGCGCCGAACTTGGGCTAAGGTCGCCTACTCGCGGCATATTCGAGTTATTGAACAACGCTGCCCGAAAGAGGGAAACGCAACGCGCGTCGTGTGTTCCCCGTTGGCCGGCTGCCATTTTTCGCGGGGCGAGCTAGGAACATGGCTAGGGACGCGGAGTTACGGCCACGCGACGCACTCGCGCGTCGCACAGCTGTTTTTGGTATGGACGGATGCTACGAGTGTGGATGCTAGGGGTAAGGTCGCCACCTGGCAGTGTATTATTGCGTCGGCAAAATTGCACGTTTACTATTCGAAACACGCCGAATGGGACGGACGCAGAGAAACAATGCTTTGAAGAAACTAATCGTGCATTTCACGGTCATAATGCATTATTTCTCTCAGCAAGAGCACTGTGGGAGGACAGTGGTAGATATACAAGGCTTGTTTTAAAAGCCTGCAAAGTATGTGACCGTGGCGCACTGGATAGCGTGCCCGGCATCTCTTGTCGCGGACCTAGAGGTCGTAGGTTCGACTCCCGTTGACGGAACTTTCTTTCTTTGTCTTCTGATCATGTCTATTTTTTCGACGTCATTTCCGTGATGGAAATACGTCACTCAAATCTTGGTGGACCCCGGCATAAAACACTTTCGTGTTAATAAATCAGAAATTTATATTCCGATGCGCGGAATCGAACGGGCGACCTATCGCTCAGCAGCGCGCGACGTTAACCACACATGCCACAGCATACTAACGGCAAGCTATTTATACACGCCATTTACCGCCGGCAGTATGCCGATCTCGGGAGATATATCAATGTCAACGCCTCCTCTATTTTATTCAATGACAGTGCAAACGCCCGCCCCTCAATGGGAGCCGCCGGTCCCCCCTTAGTTCAGGGAGCGGTCGTGATGCGACGCCACATATAGGGTAGGGCTGCTTGCGTCACACGCGCGTCCGAGCGCTTTCGCACGGAGATGCGATAGACGCGTTTTCCCTCACCAATATCATGCGCCTGTCCAATTTGCTCCTTCATGCTCCTTCTTTGCAGCTCGAAGCAATGCCGCCGCCGTCTCACAGCGCTCGTGAGGCACCTCTTAAAGGCAGCGCATGCACTGCAGGTGCAGCCACTGCAGCGTCGCAGTGACGCGTCCCCATTGGTTGCCCGCATAGCGCCACGAACGCAGACGCGCTATCTCAAAACACCGTGTCTCTTACAGAGCCAGCGTGACCGCCAACATAGTGAAAACGAGTAGGGAGCCTAGATGACCGGCCGTTTTAGGGTGGAGACATCTTCAAAAAGTGCTTTCAAGAAACTCAGCCAAAACCAGCGGGTAATGGGGCACGCTGTTGCCAGCTTCCACCAAATCTAGCATAGTTTTCTGTGCGCCGCCATTTTGGTACCAAACGCTGCTCCCCTGAGCTCTTGCGACGTAACGCTGAGCGGCGCTGACGCGAGCTCAAGCAAGGGAGGCAACAGCTCACGACCAGCGAGCGCGTCTCCGTGTGGACGCGCGGAAGCATCCCGTATGTAGGCTGCCTACTCGCAATGCGTGAACGCAGCAACGACAACTTCGGTTATCTATGCATTGGCGAACACCGTGGAACACATATAACATGTCCTGCAGCGAAAAAGAGTGAAGGAAATGCGCAGTACTCACAGAGCAAATACGCGGCGCACTGGTGGGCTCCCAGCCGTCTCGATTTATTTGAGCGAGCCAGAGTAGCCGTCAGCCCGGGCTCGCTGGAAGCGGAATATTCCCAAGCCCTTTCTGTTGTGGTTAGTTCACAGGGGTACGCAGCAATCATTCTCAGGCTTCACCGGCAGCGTTTAACACGCTATCGCTACGTTCGGCGCCGCATTGTCGATGATTAAATGGAACCGGACGTAGACGCAGTGCGGGCACCAAGATGGTACGAGAGCGCGGCGCCGCTGTCTGGCAACATTGTGTTTTGGCGGGCGGCGGTGCGTTGGCGGCATGTAGTGGGTCAAAGGCTGACATCACCCTAAAACGGCCGGTCATGTAGGCTCCCTAAAAACGACGGATGTAAGACGCCGCCCCGCGGATCTGCACACAACTGAATAAAAAATTGGTTCATGTGATTTCCGTCGTGAGGCACTACATGACGGGTGCTCTCCCCCATGAACGCAAAGCACACGCGACGGAGGCGATGGGTGAGAGTCGGAAAGGGCTAGAGGAGAGGGTGGTGAACGGCTGGAACGGGCGCACTTGGCTGGCATTCATAAAATAGAGGAGGCATTGTCAATGTCAGCGTGTTCTCCGCATTACCAGCGAGATGGCGAGAAGGGCGCGCTCGGCAACCCCCTCGTTGCGATGCGTTCGGTCATCAACGTGCAAAACGTGCACTTCACCCCACGGGGCGTAGTCGCCCGTGTGAGCGCACGCGCGCGCTTATCTCCTGATGCGGGCAGTTTCTACGTCGCCTGCTTTCGCCTGAAAGGTTGCGTTTAGGTTACAGAGCACACAAACGTCACTTCGCTGGCTGTACAGCTCGCACAAGGAGCGCGCTGTTCAGACACAGTAAAGTAACAACTGCGACAAGTTTGCGCTCGTCCTGGGTATACCCGCGCGTTAAGTGTCGATCTGTGAACGTTAGTTAGCGTTCATCTGTGTGTATGTTCTTTTCGTGCGTCCTGTGTTCTTGAGCAGCGCGCTGCACGTTTCTATCTGCTTGCCGTTCTTCGCTTGACACTTCAATTTGTTGCTATCGCCTTCATTGCTTCGTCCTTGCGGCGAAAGTGTGACTGTTTTTTTTTTTACATTTTTATGTTTCCACTTTTACCGCTTCACAGGTTACCTTTCCTTCTTTGTGGGGTGGGCCCAAGTGGCGCTTCACAAAAGATTTACAGTCGATAGTTTGCGCCCACCTGTTCTGGTTGTCTTTTTTTCTCTGCTTTCGTGAGTGTTTCCCTCTTACGGCTATGCAGCGCAATATTCCGCAACATATATCAATCTGCTTTGCCGTTAGACATTTCATGCTGACATCTACTCTCAAGAGCGGAAAAGCTACCCATTTTTCAATCACGATCCATTATTTTAAATGCGAAGCATTTCTTAGCGAACTTCGGCGACGTAGTGCGTATCTATCTATCTATCTATCTATCTATCTATCTATCTATCTATCTATCTATCTATCTATCTATCTATCTATCTATCTATCTATCTATCTATCTATCTATCTATCTATCTATCTATCTATCTAGCCGCCTACGACTTTGTGCTCTCCTGGCCGTATCGTTGATGGGATTTATACCAAATTTGGTATGCCATAACATGACTGTATGAAGAACATAAATGGCTGGTCATATCATGAAAATCATAAATAACTTTTCATGAAAAGTATCATTTACGTGCTACGCTCATGGCGCGCTCGCGGCCGTTTCATTAGCTTGACATACACCAAATTTGGGAATGAGTGACATGACTGTATGAGGAATGTAAATGACAAGTGGTAATATGGAAATCATGATTTGTCATGTGCGACATGACTTGCATGCCACGCTCATGGCGTGCTCGCGGCCGTTTCGTTAGATTGAGATACACCAAATTTGGTATTTAGTGGCATGACTCTATGACGAACATAAATGACAAGTGGTAATATGGAAATCATGACATGTCATGAGCGACATGACTTGCATTCCACGCTCATGGCGTGCTCGCGGCCATTTCGTTAGCTTGAGATACACCAAATTTGGTATTGAGTGGCATGACTCTATGACGAACATAGATGACAAGTAGTAATATGGAAATCATGACATGTCATGAGCGACATGACTTGCATTCCACGCTCATGGCGCGCTCGCGGCCGTTTCGTTAGCTTGATATACACCAAATTTGGTATTGAGTGACATGACTGTATGACGAACATAATGACCAAGTGGTAATATGGAAATCATGACTTGTCATGTGCGACATGACTTGCATGCCACGGTCATGGCGCGCTCGCAGCCGTTTCGTTAGCTTGAGATACACCAAATTTGGTATTGAGTGACATGACTGTATGGCGAACATAAATGACAAGTGGTAATATGAAAATTATGACTTCATGAGCGACATGACTTGCATTCCCCGCTCATAGCGCGCTCGCGGCCGTTTCGTTAGCTTGATATACACCAAATTTGGTAATGAGTGACATGACTGTATGAGGCACGTAAATGACAAGTGGTAATATGGAAAACATGACTTGTCATGTGCGACATGACTTGCATGCCACGCTCATGGCGTGCTCGCGGCCGTTTCGTTAGCTTGAGATACACCAATTTTGGTATTGAGTGGCATGACTCTATGACGAACATAAATTACAAGTGGTAATATGGAAATCATGACATGTCATGAGCGACATGACTTGCATTCCACGCTCATGGCGTGCTCGCGGCCGTTTCGTTAGCTTGATATACACCAAATTTGCTATTGAGTGACATGACTGTATGGCGAACATAAATGACAAGTGGTAATATGGAAATGATGACTTGTAATGTGCGACATGACTTGCATGCCACGGTCATGGCGCGCTCGCGGCCGTTTCGTTAGCTTGAGATACACAAATTTGGTATTGAGTGACATGACTGTATGGCGAACATAAATGACAAGTGGTAATATGGAAATCATGACTTCATGAGCGACATGACTTGCATTCCACGCTCATGGCGCGCTCGCGGCCGTTTCGTTAGCTTGATATACACCAAATTTGGTATTGAGTGACATGACTGTATGACGAACATAAATGACAAGTGGTAATATGGAAATCATGACTTGTCATGTGCGACATGACTTGCATGCCAGGCTCATGGCATGCTCGCGGCCGTTTCGTTAGCTTGATATACAGCAAATTTGGTATTGAGTGACATGACTGTATAACGAACATAAGTGGCAGGTGGTAACATGAAAATCTTGGCATGCATGTCATCTACAATGCCATTTACATGCCACGCTCATGGTGCATTTGCGTCCAGTTCGCTAGCTTGACATACACCAAAATTGGTATATCGCGACGTGACTGTATGATGAACACAAATGACAGGTCGTAACATGTAAAACATGACATGCAAATTATGTAAAGCATGATTTGCTCCTTCCTGGCTGCTTCGCATTACATCGATTCCCACAGTGCGTGGTCTCTGCCGGCTTTTTTCTTACAACAATGATTAAATGTATTAAAGTCCACCAACAAACTTCCAGCTGGCCTAACCCCCTCTACCTAAAATAGTACAGCCCCCCAATTTGAGCCTGGCCGACCTCCGAAGCTTGCATTGGTCTAACGGTAAACTTAAACTTGGCCCAAACCACAATTTTTATATTTGTCTCGTCTCCCGCATTGTCCTCCTGGCTGACGCCGCCATATTTGTCTTATTTGCCCCCCTCCCAATTTAGAGTCTGTAATCCGTCATTTATTTTCAAGGTGTCCCACTCCTACAATTTTTTTCAATGCGAAGCATTCCTTAGCGAACTTCGGCGTCTTTGAGCGTATCTATCTATCTATCTATCTATCTATCTATCTATCTATCTATCTATCTATCTATCTATCTATCTATCTATATATCTATCTATCTATCTAGCCGCCTACGACTGTGCTCTCCTGGCCGTATCGTTAATGGGATTTATACCAAATTTGGTATGGCATAACATGACTGAATGACGAACACAAATGGCTGGTCATATCATGAAAATCATGAATAACTTGTCATGAAAAGTATGATTTACATGCCACGCTCATGGCGCGCTCGCGGCTGTTTCGTTAGCTTGATAAACACCAAATTTGGGATTTAGTGACATGACTGTATGACGAACATAAATGACAAATGGTAATATGAAAATCATGACATGTCATGAACGACATGACTTGCATTCCACGCTCATGGCGCGCTCGCGGCCGTTTCGTTAGCTTGATATACACCAAATTTGGTACTGAGTGACATGACTGTATGACGAACATAAATGACAAGTGGTAATATGGAAATCATGACTTGTCATGTGCGACATGACTTGCGCGCCACGCTCATGGCGTGCTCGCGGCCGTTTCGTTAGCTTGAGGTACACCAAATTTGGTATTGAGTGACTGACTGTATGACGAACATAAATGACAAGTGGTAATATGGAAATCATGACATGTCATGAGCGACATGACTTGCATTGCACGCTCATGGCGCACTCGCGGCCTTTTCGTTAGCTTGATATACACCAAATTTGGTATTGAGTGACATGACTGTATAACGAGCATAAGTGGCAGGTGGTAACGTGAAAATCTTGGCATGCATGTCATCTACAATGCCATTTACATGCCACGCTCATGGTGCGCTTGCGTCCAGTTTGCTAGCTTGACATACACCAGAATTGGTATATCGCGACGTGACTGTACGACGAACACAAATGACAGGTCGTAACATGTAAAACATGACATGCAAATTATGTAAAGGATGATTTGCTCCTTCCTGGCTGCTTCGCATTACATCGATTTCCCACAGTGCGTGGGATCTGCCGGCTTTTTTTTCAAGTTGGACCACCCGCAGTATTTATGGTGGTTCACTTCGAAATATATTTATGGCCCATACCCCAAGAGTACTACATGGCCCACCTTTACGCTTGGTCCACCACCGGTTTTCAAGTTCACCCGCCCCAAGATGGGCTTCCCCATGTGTATTCTGTCATTATACAGTGCCGGCCGTCTTGAAGATAGATGTATCTTAGACGCTATTCCTACATACTCGTTGGGTATTTTTATATTATGTTCACCTTTGACAAGACATGTATCGTGTATGTATTGTGGATACATTTGATATTGTGTTCTATATATTAATGAGAACTAACGGACAATGGTGCCAAAGAAAGTATACGGGATGTTATTAGAAGTAATTGTAATGTAAATGTGAAAAAAGAAAAGTGGACGAAAAGATAACTTGCCGCCGGCAGGGTCCGAACCTGCGACCTCCGAATAACGCCTCCGATGCTCTACCATTGAGCTACGGTGGCGGTCATCCCTCCGTCCACTTTATAGGGTATATATGTGTACTTAAACGTTGGAGCGTCAGTCAGCACCGCCTGTTGCCTTTACGGCGAGTGTGGAACACTTTTTGCCTGTTGGCGTCACGTAGCACGTGATGTTATTACGAGCTGGCAGTTGACTTATAATCCCTCGCATACTACCTGAAGGCACCAAGTCTGTCAGCACGAGACCCTCGCTATGAATGAAGGAAAGCAGTGTAAATTTGAGCGCTCGTTTTCTTTGTTAGACACAATATTAATGAGAACTAACAGACAATCACGCCAAGGAACGTATAGGGGATGCTATTAGAAATAATAACATCGCAGTAGTTATCTTTTCGTCCAAAAGTGGACGAAAAGATAACTTGGCGCTGACTGACGCTCCCAAGTTTAAATGCACATATATACCATATAAAGTGTACGGAAGGATGACCGCCACCGCAGCTCAGTGGTGGAGCATCGGACGCGTTATTTGAAGGTCGCAGGTTCGGTCTCTGCCTGTGGCAAGTCTGTTAGATGTCATTGTTTGTTAGATCTCATTAATATTGTGTTTAACCAAGCAAACGAGCCCTTAAATTTACACTTCTTTCCTTCAATATACTGCGATAGCAACACTACCATGCGAAGCCATAAACATAGGCTGAAAAGCACTTTTGAAGCTGACACTTCTGGTATCAAGTCACCTGAATAAACAAGCATTTACATAACAGTGTGTCTGGGCGTATACTGTATTTTTTGCTCTTCGTGCTATTTTTATACAAAGAGTTTTTTTTGTTCTTTTTTTTTCACTTTAATATCTCTGTTAACAGACCAGCTTTCTTAGGCGCCTTTTTTTTGCATTCCAAACATTACCTGGGTCTCTGTATTTTATTCCCGCTCTGTTTATTGCAATAAGTTTTTTTAACACGAAAGTGTTTTATGCCGGGGTCCACCAAGACCTCAGTGACGTATTTCCTTCACGGAAATTACGTCGAAAAAATACACACAGTCAGATGGCAAAGAAAGAAAGCCTCCGTAAACGGCAGTCGAACCCACGACCTCTCGGTTAGCGACCGAGAGGTCGTACCGGGCACGCAACCACTGCGCCATGGTCACACGCTCTGGAGGCTTTACAAACACGCCTTTTATATCTAACACTGTCCTCTCACCGTGCTCTGGGTAAAGTGAAATAATTCATCATGACGGTGACATCCGCGATTGGCTTCTTCAAGTGTCGTTTCTACGCGTCAGTACCATTCGGCGCGTTTACCAATAGAAGTGCAAAGGTCGCCACCGCCAGGTGGCAACCTTAGCCCAAGCGTCGGCCTCTCTCGTAGCATCCATTCATACCAAAAATAGCTCTGCAAAATAGCTCTGCAAATAGCTCTAAAACCCTTTTTCTAATATCTTGGAGGAATAGTGCTATACCAACCCAGAATTTTTTAAAAGCGGATAACGTTAAACTGCCGTTAGACTTTCAGGATTACTTCAAAATAGACATAACTTCACTAGTTATCATTTCAAATTTGCTATTTTATTTTTTTTGTACCATCAGAATTTATTAGCGGATTTTTATTACCTATACGGAAAGTGCAACTTATGGTGAAATGTGTGCATCCCTTCTCAGTGTTCATTTTGAAATGAAAAGTTGCGAAAAAGAAGGAATAAGAAATAATGAATGACAAGGCCTGCACTGACCACCGCAAAATATAAATACCCTACACTGAGTGGAAGAAAAACGCACGTAGTCCATCGTTGAGAATCCGTGGGATCGCTGTACGTGGTCTTCATTCGTTTAGGTGTCATGGTACATACTGCACGCAGCATGATCATGTAGAATGCTACAGTGATCCTTTTACCAAACACACCAGGTTGACAGCGATCGGGACAACGTACAACCATAGAATAATTCTGTCCAACAACTATTACAGAGAAAGCGTTTGTAAAACATTATGTGCTTTCAATTTCCCTAAGCAACATGAATTGAATTACTTCCTTCAAAAAGTGCACAAGCGATGTGGTGCCTGCACAACGTGCAAGTAAAGCAACAACTGCCAAACTTCAAGGGGTGCATTGCATTATCGCTCATACCATGTCACCAAGAATATTTAGACAGGGCACACGCAGAGTGTCCCTGTCTAAATATTCGGGGTCAATGTCGAATTTCGGCATCGTGTGGAAAAGTTTAAAGAGGGCAGAGCAAACGCCGTGGAAATCCCGAAGTCAAGGAACCCGTGAACATCATTTACACTAACGCGTAGCCTCATTTCAACCGTCCAAAGTGATATGTGGAGTTACGGAGCACTTTTTCGCCACGTATGTCGCGAAATTTCAAATTCCCACCAAATTCACCTCCTTCTTACCTAACATGTCATCCTCACCTTCGGTACCAGTAAAATACCTTCATATCTCAATGTGCGTTCTGTCAAAGTCAGTGTGAGACCCGACTTCCCGAAGCAGAGAAGATGTTTCAAATGCCAAAGGTTTGGTCACCCATCCTATTCATCGTCTTCATCATCATCATCATCATCATCATCAGCCTGACTACGCCCACTGCAGGGCAAATGGCCTCTCCCATGTTTCTCCAATCCAATCAACCCGGTCCTGTGCTTTCTGCTGCCACGTTATACCTGCAAACTTCTTAATCTCATCTACCCACCTAATTTTCTGTCTCCCCCTTACGCGGTTGCCTTCTCTTTGGAATCCAGTCAGTTACCCTTTATGACCAGCGGTTATCCTTGTCGACGTGCTACGTGTCCCGGCCCCTGTCCATTTCTTCTTGATTTCAACTATGATATCCTTAACCCCCGTTTGTTCCCTGACCCCACTCTGCTCTCTTCCTTTCTCTTAAGGTTAAACCTATCATTTTCCTTTCCATCGCTCGCTGCGCCGTCCTCAATTTAAGTTGAACCCTCTTTGTAAGTCTCCAGGTTTCTGCTCCGTAGGTAAGTACCGGTAAGATGCAGCTGTTATATACCTTCCTCTTGAGGGATAGTGGTAGACTACCATTCATGATTTGATAATGCCTTGCCGAATGAGCTCAATACCCATCCTTATTCTTCGAGTTATTTCACTCTCATGGTTCGGCTCCACGGTTACTACCTGTCCTAAGTAGACGTACTCCTTTACAACTTCCAGTGTCTCGCCACCTATCGCAAAGCGCTGTTCTCTGCCGAGATTGTTCCGACATTACCTTACTTTTATGCATATTAATTTTCAGACCTACTCTTCTGCTTTCCGTATCCAATTCAGTAATCGTGAGCTGTAATTCGTCCCCTGAGTTACTCATCAATGCAATGTCATCAGCGAATCGCAGGTTACTAAGAAACTCTCTATTAACTCTTATCCCTAACTCTTCCCAATCTAGGGCTCTGAAAACCTCCTGTAAACACGCGGTGAATAGCATTGGAGAGATTCGTGTTTCCCTGCCTTTGCCCCTCTTTAATGGGATTCTGTCGCTTTCTTTATGGATGACTATGATCCGATTCATGCAGAGGTAAAGAATGCTGTGTGCGATGGAGCGCCATTGATCACTTATCGGACGACTGCGGTTTGTCACTGTGGTGTGTCTATGAAAAAGGAGATCACCCAGCTTATTCGCGGTCCTGCTTTCGCTAAAAATATATAGTTGCACTGGCAGTCAATGACAAAATGTCCATCTAGGAAGCAAGGGAATGGTTGGCGTGCCTTTCCAGTGGCCATGGCGATGTGGCACAGGCGCGGGCAGCATCACAATATGGTGACTTCTCACTTCCGCCTCACTTTTCACGATGAAAAAGTGATGTCAGGCATGAGAGAGCTGGCGAATCATTGTATGAATCCTCGCAAGTTATCTCACTAGCCAGTGCACGTGCACAAATGTGCGACAAATGCTATTCGAGTCAAAATAAATAATTTAAGGGGTCAGCTTCGCCGAATGGAACTGCAGCCGTTTTACGAAACGACCCAACACGCGTATTCGCAATGCCCGATAGACTGTCGCGCCGCCACGCGGAATTCAGAAGCGTCCTCTCCAAGAGGGTTAATAGACAACAGAATGACAGCACTACGCAGTCGCTGCCTTGTTCAGCTGTGCTAGCCTCAGTGTTAACGTGTTAGCAAGAAACGAACACTACGACATTGCATGTTTCCTGCATCAGTGAACAAACCGGGCCCTCCGTGACGCGATAAATCTGATTCGTTCTTGCGCAGCGCGAAGTTTTCGTGAAGATACGTGGCAACTCGCGCTTTCAATGATAGCCCACAGCGTACACATATCAGCTTCGCGAGATTTTCTGTATCCACGTAGTTTAGTTAAATGTTATCGTAATTACCTTTTGAGTTGAAAACTCACCCTGTTTTACTTGCATATAGCATTCGTCCAGTGTTCTTGTAGTGCATGAATCCCACAACGTTCTACGTGGGAAGTCGCGCGGGCTGGCGATGTGCTCCAGCTTCTATAACTGAGCAATCTCAAACTGGCAATGCTTTAATATACGGCGCTTTGTCCTTTGCCAGAAAAACGCTGCTATGAATCGTGCGAGCGACGTTTCAGTAATTCGAGGATACACTCGCTCCACGATACGATAGCCGTATTGCGAACGCTCCGAATGCCGTCCCTCGCCTATGTTGCTTTCAGTTTGCGCTGCCTGTTTTTGTACGTTTGTTGATAGGTGGCAACACACTGCAAGCGATTTGGTTTTGACCGGTTTGAGAACGAAATGTTCGACGCACCCAGACGTCTCTCTAATTGTCAACATGGTGACGTGGTGAAAACATGGTGGGAGTGTGATGCAGGTTCTTTTTATGCTTTAGATTAGCTCTCTAGGGCCGAGCCTCCGAGAGCATGAACGAGGACAAAGCCATTTGTTTAACAAAGAACACACAGAGCTTTTAATAAACAATTAAAGCGAAAGCTATGTACATAAAATTACACACTTAATCAAAGGTTCAGGTTGCTCGACAACGTAGTTCGGACGCGGCTGAGCGGGGCATAAGTGGTGGTGAGTCACACCCGTGTCTTTGAAGACTCGGCGACTCCTACGAAGCCGGAATCTGGCCGGAACACGGTGGCTGGTGGCAAAAAGGAAACGGTGGCTGCTGGGCGACGCGTCGAGAAGTCAGGCGAAACGTCGCCAGGCGGCTGGACGTACAGCTCGGGCCCGTAGCCCGACTGCTGCTGCTCATTGCCTGTCGGCGCCAAAGTACGCAGGCCTTACTAGAGTTCACGGCTGCTCAGGTCTCCACGCATTGGAACGGGACGGCAGGAGACTCCGGCCGGTTGAAGCCCTGGAGGCTCGGGTCCCCAACCCGACTGCCCGTCTTCAACGCCCGGCCCGGTGACGGCCTTCTCCTTGCCTCGTTCTGATAGAACTCTCCTGCTCTCCTCTTCCGCCTGGGCTGCTTCTGGCCTTTGGACACACTTGTCCACTCCTCATTGGTGACTCTTGGACTCAGGTGTCGTCCAGTGATAGGCTCCAAGATGTTCCGTGGTCTTTTCTCATTGGGCCACTGTTACATCAAATCCTTGCGTCTCGCGCCCTCGAGGCGTTGTTTCGTCGTCGTCATCTTCGTCCTATATGCGGCCACCGTTCGCGCGTGCTCTTCTATTCATTTTCCGCAGTTTTCAAAGGCGCACACTTTAAACGCGCACTGCACTCATCACAGGGAGTCGTTCAGCGGAGGAAATTCATCACATTGCTTTCAGCAGTGATGCTGCAAGAAACCATCTTGACGACGAGGATTCTTTACAGGACGTAAAATGCTGTGAAAGTACCGACAGTAACAGCGACGATGAACGATCAGCTGCTTACTCACGAGGAGCGAGTTGCACTTCACGTGCCTTCGTGCGTTAATGTTTTTCACGCTCGTAAGTCACTTTGATTGTATTTATTGTATAATATATTTGCCCGAGATAAAAATAAAACCATTGTTTTTCTTGTGCATGTACGCAATCATTGCGGATATTATGGAGCGGCGCATGCCAACACGCTCGAGCTCGACCAGCGGAAGTGGAATGGTTAGAGCTATGAAACGTGCTGCCACGGCCACAATCCACGCCTCTCGGCTAACTTGTCCTGTGCTTCGCCGGTACCTTCCGAACGGCATTGTTGTTTGGCAAATTTTCGCAACGTTGAGGAATTCGACGTTGCGAAATGCATGCGTGTGCGTTTTTTTTTCCTATATTCATGTTTCGATCGTGCTGATCCAACCTGCAACATCCGAATGCAGTGAATTTTGCACCGCTAGTCTCAGCGTGGCTGTGACACAAGCCCTACTGAATAGGATGTTAAATGCTTGTGTTCCGTTGAAGAAGTAACTACGCGTTCCTGACTGCGCAAGTAATGCCAACGGCTTAATATTGCTACATGCATAATGCCAGCCCCTCAACCATGCGCGTGTGCGCCCGACGAAGAGATCGAATATCTCTGGCTGCTCGCTCTCTGAGCTGAACTGGTCAGCTGTGCGACCGGTGTTGAAAATATATCTTGCAAATAGACTACGGTGCAAGCGACTCGTCACTCCCGTAACATCTTTGGTGGAGGTGCGGGGTACTCCACGAACTCGACTGTTCTCCGCGACTCGACCGCTCGACTGTTCTCCACGAACTTCACGACGTTCCAACTGTCCGGCCACCTTGGTGTGTCGCGCAAATACGACCGGATCCGTCGACGCTTCTTTTGGCCAGGGCTTGCGCGCTCCGTTAGGCGATACGTTGCGGCGTGTGAAAAATGTCAGCGCCGCAAAACACCATCGACGCTTCCCGCTGGGTACCTTCAGCCACTCGACATTCCGTTCGAACCATTTTGCCGCGTTGGCTTAGACTTACTTGGCCCTTTTCCCCTGTCTTCCTCTGGCAACAGGTGGATAGCTGTGGCCACTGACTATGCCAGGCGCTACGCCATCACACGAGCTCTTCGAACAAGCTGCGCGACAGATGTCGTCGATATTCTCCTACACTACACGACGTGATCTTGCAACATGGGGCTCCACGCCAGCTGCTTACGGACCGTGGCCGCAATTTTCTATCGAGAGTCATAGCGGACATCCTGCAGTCATGTGCAACGAGGCACAAGTTCACTACGTCGTACCATCCGCAGACAAATGGCCTCACAGAGCGTCTGAACCGAACACTTACAGACATGCTTGCGAAGTATGTTTCTTCGGACCACTCGGACTAGGGACCTTGCTCCACCGTACGTGACATTTGCCTACAATTCTTCGCGCCATGACACTGCCGGTTACTCCCCTTTTTTCCTGTTGTTCGGCCGAGAACCAACATTGCCCCTCGATACCGTCATTCAGGTTCCAGCAGCACCGACCAGCGAATATGCCCTTGATGCTATTACCCGGGCTGCTCATGCGCGGGAAACAGCGCGTACTCGCCTTCTGACCTCCCAAGGGAACCAACGACGTTTGTATGATCGGCGACACAGGGACGTGAAGTTTTCGCCCGGTTCTTTGGTTCTGCTGTGGTCTCCGACCCGTCGCGTTGGCCTGTCGGAAAAACTGCTGTCTCGGTACACAGGCCCGTATGGAGTGCTACGTGCAGTGACTCCCGTAACATATAAAATCGCTCCTGTCACGTCGTCGTCTTCATCCTCCCCGCAAGCCAGCGATATCGTACACGTCGCACGCTTGAAGCCATACAACTCTCCCAGTGATGTTGACGTCTAGACGCGCCGAGACGGCGCATCTGCCCCGGGGGGGGGGGGGGTTATGCTACATGCATAATGCCAGCTCCTGAACCATGTGCTTGTGTGCCCGACGAAGATCTCTGGCTGCTCGCTCTCTGAGCTGAACCGGTCAGCTGTGCACTGTGCGACCGCTGTTGAAAATATATCTTGTAAATAGACTACGGTGCAAGCGACTCGTCACTCCCGTAACAATATGTTTACAGACCATGACCACGTTAAACATTCGGTCCCGTGCAGGAGCGATGGCGCAACTCCCTAGCGGCCTACTACTGCGGCAAATACGTCAGGTAGGCTTGGTACATACTACCTCGGAGTGTCGTTCAGTTCATACGTGAATTCTAGTTGACGCAGTTTTCTGTAGCACGCACAATATTTTCCCAAAGCATCGTTGATGCAGGGTAACGGAGCTGAAACATAACCTTTCACACCGTGTCAAATAATTAAGTGGTGAGCACATAGCACTTTCCATTTTTTGGGAAAGTATTTTGGTCTCATATCCATTTCAGTGCAGCTCATGATTTCATCCGGTGAAAGTGGCACGGCCCATACGTCCGCTCATCCTATCTGTTCCTATGCTAACACATGGGTCAACCCTCCTCCGGGCGCCATCTAGAGTCGCACATCGCGCCACCTATAGTTCGTGGGCATTGCGAATAATGTTAAGTGCACAATGGGCCTTTTCTGGGTAGGTAGTCTGCGCATGCGCGGCGCTCGAGGAGGCACGCGCCATGATTTTTGGTGGACTAAACGCGACGACAGGTACGGACCAAGCGACATCTGGTGTCACAAACATGCAAATGTTTCCCCCCCCAAAATAGGCCCGAATGCAGGCCTTCGAGATTGCTCACCGGCATGCGCCGTACAATTTCGGAGTCCAAGAGCCACCAGTTTTGATTTCAGTGATCTCCACTGCAGGTGCTGTTCGGACTAGGAAAAGGCCCATTGCACGTCCGAACCGTAACAGTCATCCAAAAAGTTCATACGTATTTCGTACGTCGTAGATTTTTCTCCTCACGAAGCCCAGGTGTATCTCCATTTAAGCGGCCAATTAGCATAAAAAACCATTTGGCACAACCACCTACTATGCCAACGGACAACAGCGAAGAGACGTATTTTACTTCTGGGAGTACGGTGGAAAAGGGTACGAAATAATTGTCATCTCTAATGAAGTATTTCACAAGGCATGGTAGCAGATAGACAACTAGTCAGTAGGATCTCATAACAGATAAAAAACGCAAAGGTAAGCCAGGCACGTTTGCTTAACCAGAGGCAGCTGGATTGTCCTTTCAAAATAACGTGTTCTATGCATCATACGGAACTGAACAAAGGGAAGAAACCACGAGTAAAGAAAGTACCAAAATACACGCGCTGACTTGTGTTATCTTTGCTTTGTCCTGGTCTGTGCTCTGCTTCACAGACGCGTTATGGTGATTGATCGCCAGCACGTCCTCGGCTGCGGTACGTAAAGCCGCAGGAATTATTACCACCACGCCCGAATGAACTTGAGTCGACATTGCTGAACTTCCACTTTGCATTGAGAAAAGTGTGTTTGCTAGATACATTGCAGTGTAGCGTAACGTCTATCGTTTTTCGTTCCTCTCTTTCTTCATTAATAGCTACATATCGATATTTTACAGGTAGCTGATTTTTAGAGAGGCCACGCCAAGCTTCCGTTTCTCCCCATCTTCCTAGTAGGGCAAGGCTCCTGAACTTCTTTTTTATGCATTTCACAGCTCGCTCCCTGAGACGCGTTTTTCTGTGGGTGTGCGGTGGCGTATATCGAATGCATAGTTAATAGGGGCTTTTAGCTTGCTCGTACACTTCTTTAAGTTACCGTGTTACGGATACCGGAAGAAATCTGCGCATGCGCGGGCCTTTACGGAACGTAAACTACTCGCCTGATAGGCTTTACGTTTACGGCCCTACCTCGCAAATCCACCTTCGTTCGTGGCTACGCGCGGTATTCGCTTTGCGGAGACTCCTGCCGCCGAGTAAAAATAAGCTGAAGTGCGAGTGCGAATTGCGACCACTTTGTTTCAGCCGGCTTACCGAAGCTAGAGTGACCTAGAATACCGAAGCCGTAAACGGGAGAGGCCTAACGCCTCTGACAGGCAGGATAGGTGGCGCCATCTAGCGGGCACAAGATGAAACAGGCAAGCACAAAATTATTGTAGAAACATCGTGCATTCTACTTCTTGTGTGAATGCCTTGCAGTGAAATAATTACGAATGAGTTGCCTTTTTAATCGTTTTCTCCCCATAAACACTACGCGATAACAAACGTGTCCATGACTGTGGTTGCATGAAGCGTCACAAGATGTCGACACCATCGTCCGCTAACCCTTTATTTTTGCACCCCTTTTCGTAACCTGGATACTGCACATGCTAAAAACCTCTCTTATTATTTTGCCACAGCGATGATTCAATCTTATCTAAATCAAGTATAGTTTAAATGCAGTTATCAGCATTTAATGGTTTGCGCGAACGTAAATGTATACGTTTGTACGTACGTAAACGTTTACGTACGGGGAGCTAAAACTTTTTAAAACATGCGTTCGGATAACACGGTAAACGCAACCCGGTATTCCGGTAACACGGTAACGTTAAATGTATACGTACAAGCTAAATGTCCCTAATGTGTCACGTTTTCAACGGCTAGTTTCAGCACACGAGGTACCAACTTACAACTGCCAAGGCTTTTTTGATTGTATCCTATTACTTTGTGCCTGAATACTTAAGGTCGATTTACGTGCCCAGACATCCGGTTTTGTTTCCTTACTCTTACCATTAAAACATGGAAACCAATATACAACGACATTACGGTGAATTGATGTCCCTAATAACTTGCGTTCATGCTATTCTGCGTACGCTAACAGCTCAAGCAAGCCTTCTTTCTTGCGCTGGTTGCCTTGCAGAGTAATTGGTTGCAGTAGTTAAAAGCACTATTAAATAAGCTATGGACAGAGAACGGCTGTGATCAACGAAGGAATATGACAGGGCGGAGGACGTAGGGCCTTTGTATTTACACAATGTGCTTCACAGACTGAAGCAGACAGGACAATGGGCAGGCGTAGAAGGCGTGCTTTCTGCTTTCCAATGCGTGCAGTGACTTTGCGAACGGATGAAAATGTTCGTAAGTCGTGCCGCTATTGGCGCTATGAGGCGCAGAACGCGTTTGGTGGCAAACGCGGTTGGCCTGATTCACGCACTATCGCAAATAATAATTGTTGGTTCTTACGTCTCGAAACCATGATATTATGAGAGACACCGTAGGAGAGGGCTCCGGAAATGTCGGCCACCTGGGGTTCTTTAACGTGGGCCTCAATCTAAACACGCGGGCCTCGAGCATTTCCCCTCCATTGAAAATGCGGGCGCTTCCGCCGGGATTCAATCCCGCGACCTTCGGATCAGCAGTGGAGTAGCGTAACCCCTAGACCGCCGCGGCGGGTTACTCAATATCGCTATTATGTTGAAAGGTAGCGTTCGGGAAAGTGGGCAGTGCCTTAATGAGCGGTTCAAAAAGCGCCATTACGTGCACGTAGTGTAACATCAGAGCACAGCGCTATAGTTATTGTTGCAGTTATGGTTGCGCCCTGGCGCTTCATTGTTGTGGGGTGGACTGCACTTCACGCTTAAGATTTCAAATGCCACTCGCGGTCTGGTGACGCCTGTGTTAGCCTCACGTCTTTACGCGCAGTTCAGGGCAGAAGATGAAAATCATTGAGCTTTTTAGCAACGTTTAAGCAAACGTGAAAAGCCTTCCTTTTTTGTGTGATAATACATGCAGTCTCGTACGGCTTTGAACGTCTTCATAGACGCTTCTACCAAGCTTTTGTATGCTTCCTGCAATGAAGGTGGTGGACTTTTTTCTGACGTCCATTGCCTGCTTTTCCAATATTTTTTTCTCTCTCTGCAGCAATGAGCAATTAATGCGCCGCCGGCAACCAATACTGCCGGCAACCAGCTACAGGTCTGGGCTGCGCTCGGCCAGGCTATTTTTTCAATTCTTTTTCTCTCTGCTTGCAGTTCAGGAGGTCGAAGAGAAAAAAAAATGCGGTTAAAATTCTATATAAACAAACCTAATTTTATGAAGTTCCCGATCTAAAGAAGAAATTTCCATTCTCTGGCAGGTGCTCATTGGGTTCAACGCTGTCAACTACTTGGACTAACGAAAATAACTTGGCTCCGAACCCGAATTTAACAAAGTTTTTTCGCAGACAAATAAGTGAAAAGAAAATGCGGTGATTTCTTTCTAAATCTGACACAAACTGCTTTGTCGTCGAGCAGGTGCTCTCACGTTGTCGAGTGAAAACGTGTAGCCGCCCCAGTAATGACCTTAGTTTTATTTGACGAGGCTGCACGCCACTCCCATGCACGAAACAACGGATGTGGTTGCCGGTAGCGCTTTCACAAGATGGTGATAAAGGCGACACTGGCTTTATTGTCGCTGCAAAATCGCTTCTCCGCAGAATATAACCAATAATGGTGAAGTGGGTGCTTCCCTATTTCAAAAAAATATTGTGAAAATTTATGAGGTCGGGGGTGCCGTGCAAGTGTATTTGTAGTACTTGCCCAAGGATGGTTTACAAAAGGCTTTAGGAACGCCGCTCTTCCAGCTTTCGCTGTGACTGCGCCTTCCTGCCGTTTTTGTCACTGCTAATTGCTCCCAAAAGAAAGTTACGATGGTTGCCTTCATTATTTCGTGGTTTGTGAGAAAGACGTAGTGCATTGAAGACTAATGCTCAGCGCCTCCCCGCGAAATATAATGGAAACCTTGGGCTAAAAGTGGCGGTTTGCGTCGGAACAGTAGCATCAAGATGTGAACGGGCGTGGGCAGCGTTGCAGCAAACACAGGCGAGGCATCTCCAGCTCGTGGCCCTCTGACCCCTCTGGCCGATTAGCTCGCTGGGCTTTTTGGTTGCAAGATTTCGGCATGCCGTGTTGTCTGCCTCTACGCCATCGCTGCATCCTCCTGAGTCTACCTCTACGCCATTGCAGCATCCCGAGTCAATGGAGAGTACCTAAGTAATTTGCGATTCGTTGATGACATTGCATTGATGAGCAAGTCAGGGGATGAATTACAACTCGTGATCACTGAATTGGACAACGAACGCAGAAGAGTAGGTCTGAAAATTAATATGCATTAAACTAAAGTCATGTGCAATAGTCTCGGGAGAGAGCAGCGCTTTGCGACAGGTTGCGATACACTGGAAGTAGTAAAGGAGTATGTCTACTTAGGACAGGTAGTAACCGCCGAGCCGAATCATGAGAGGGAATTAATTAGAATAATGATGGGGTGTAGCACATTCGGCAAGCATTCTGAAATCATGAATGGCGGTTTACCACTATCCCTAAAGAGGGGAACGTATATAACAGCTGCATCTTACCGGTATACTTACCTACGGAGCAGAAAGCTGGAGGCTTACAAAGAGGGTTCAACTGAAATTGAGGACGACGCAGAAAGCAATGGAAAGGAAAATTATAGGTGTAACCTTAAGAGGCAGTAAGAGAGCAGAGCGGGTCAGGGAACAAATGGGTGTTAAGGATATCATAGTTGAAATCAAGACGAAATGGAGATGGGCCGGGCACGTAGCGGCAGGATAACCGCTTGTCATTAGAGTAACTGACTGGATTCCAAGAGAAGGCAAATGCGCGAGGGGGGAGAGAGAAAGTTAGGCGGGCTGATGAGATTAAGGAAGTTTGCGGGTACAACGCGGCAGCAGCAAGTACAGAACCAGGTTGATTGGCCGAACGTGGAAGAGGCCTTTGCCCTGCAGTGGGCGTATTCAGGCTGCTCCTGCTGCTGTTGATGATGATGTTATCTACAGGTCTAGGTCGAAGCCACGCCGATGTCAAGGTCCTATCATGCTGGCCTGCGTCAACCAATAGCACTGCATGCTATCTGCCGTGGACATGGTACTTTCGTTCTCAGCGGGCTGCAACATTGCGTCTGAGCAACGCAAGGATTTGCCTGAATCAGCGCTCTTCTGCGATTCCTTTCCAACCCGTCGACTCCCAAATTCAGCTCCTCGAGCACGGCGCCGTCAAGCTTCTCACTTTGGGATCCACGATCGACTCCTCTATCGCCGGAACAACGGCCGCGAGTGGTTGCTCGTCATACCTCGCCAATCTTAGCGCTAAAATGTGTCCAGCCTTCCACGCTGACCCAAAGTGCGCACATGCGGGTGTCTTCAAATATACGCCAGACATTCCTCCAAAGTTTTTTGTCGAAAAATGAACACCTTTGTGCGCAAGTTCATTCGGTCATGCCCGCAGCACCGACGGCGCAAAGCTTCTCCTCAGAACGCCTCTGGTCCGCTCCAGCCAATCCTATACCCGGCCAAGCCCTTCGAATCGCATTGGCAATTACCTGTATGGGCCCCTTCCACGCCCGGCTTCCGGAAACCACTGGGTAGTCGTCGATGTCAACCACTTGATGCGGTACTCAGAAACAGGCCGCTCTGCCTGCTGCCACAGCCCGTGACATAACATATTCTCTCCTGCGGGAGACTTCATTCTCCGTCACGGTGCACCACGCGAACATCTCCAGCGATAGGGGACGTGTGTTTCTTTCCGAAGTCGTAAACGCACTCCTTGCTGAATGTCGTACCCATTCATAGCGCTACTACCCCCTACCATCCCCCCAACGAATGGCTTGACGGAAAGATTCAACCGCACCCTTGGCGACCAGATCACTCTGATTGGGACCTAATTTTGCCCCTCGTTACGTACGGCCTACAACACTGCTCTACAGGCGAATACAGGCTTTTCCACATTTCTCCCCCTTATATGACCGAGAACCTTCGACCACAGAAGAGTGGTAAGTTGGGCGAGTTGGTAAGGATCCATAATTTAACTGCGCAAAAAAAACGGACGGAAACACAAAGGGAAGAAAAGCACAAACAGGCGCTGGACACCATTCTGCCGTACCGACCCGATTCATCCCAATCAACGCCCATCTCTGAAGCTGCCCACCGCGCCTTCGGAATGCCGCCAGCTCACCCGCTCGTTCACGACCGTCGACCAATGGAGACAAAAATCTCAACGTGACGTGACCACCCTTACCCTCATTTGCTTCTGGGACTACCTTAGTGGCTTTGTGTTCCAGCTGTCCCTACTGTCCTCTCCTCCAAGCTTGTTTCCAAATGTCAGGGACCATACCATGTTCTTGCGCAGACGTCACCTGTGAACCGGTTACACCTACTACAGACCAACGCTTTTGGGGTTGTGAAACCGTCCACGTACATCGCCTGAAGCCCTATTACGAACCGCTCGTACTTTGTTCACCGTGAGTCACCAGAATTGCTCCTTTTCCAGCGGGGGACGAATTGCAGTAAAGAAGAATGCCCAGCGCTGTGGATGGCATGAGCTGGAGCTGCCTAGCCTGTGTTTTCTGCAACTCTGCCCGCGCCTGTCCAGTTCTTGGTGCTAGCGTTCCGACGCAACCACCGCTTTTAGCCGTCTCTCCATTATAGCACTAATCGTCTCCTCGCGACTTTCTTGCTTGTCGGTCTCCTCGCACAATCCCTGAATTAGTTCTCCCCGACTGTGTATATTGGCAGCATGCCATTGCTTGACGTGAATGTCTACCTAGGCTTGCATTACCCGGATAGTCCGGGCCTCCCAACCCGCACTTTTCCCAGGCCCAGGCGTGAGTTGGTGGCTAATACGATGCCGCGATAACTTCCAGGTGCCGCTACGTGGCAATTTCAGATTTCTAAAGGCCGAAAAATTCGTTTTCCCCGTTTCACGCACTTCCCGATTTAACGAAATAAGTCCAACGTGGTCATTATTTGGTTAAATTGATGTATTGATGTTAAACTGCAGTCGTTTGACTGGTTTGTGAGCTCCGCGTGCTCACTTCACTCGGCTTCAGTCGTTCACAGTCAAAAGGAGCTTTTGTTTTCTCAAAGAGCCCAATACAGAAGCCGAAACTGGGCTGAATTTTACGGGAGCGTTAAAAACACCTAGCTCTCTTTCATTTTCATAACATTTGAAATAAAAGTAGGTCGATTCTGGATGGTAATGTGGACTCGAAGAATCAGTTCGAATATTAAAAAAAGAACCATATGCAGCACCTGCCTGACTGAAAGTCAGGCAGGTGCTGCATATGGCTCTTTATTTGATGTTCGAACTGATTCTGAACAAAAACAGCCAACATGGCCGCGTTAAATCTGCTTCACGTGTAACCTAGTGGCCTTAATATCCTGTTTTCGCTCCATGGCTGGATGGATAGCCCTTTATGCCATCAGAAAGCATATGCTGGCGATTTCATCTATGGCCCATTGGACCATACCGGTGACCTAGATTGTGACCATACCGGTGTCCTAGACCACACCGGTGACCTAGAGCACCGGCATGCCTCAGGGGTAGAATACCGGGCTGTAACGGAGCGGACCCATGTTCGAACCACGTTCCATCCTGGATATTTTTTTGTTATTTCGTGCGATAGCGGTTACGGACACCGGCGGCGGCGGCGGTGGCGGACAACTACGGCACCCTTGTTGTGATCTCATAACAGCTTTCGCTGTAATATTTGTAAGTGAAATAGAAAGGCGGTTCTGTATCAGGCAATCATAGGGAATAAGCATAGAAACACGATAGATGTGGTATCTCTAAAATCTATGACGACTAAACATCAATAATCGTCAACTTGCCTCTTATGGTAAGACAACGCAAACTTCAGCGCCTTTGAAAAATAGACCAAAACAACTCGTTGGGATGCCGATGAGACAGTTTCTTCAATGCCCTTGCCAGCATATTTGAAGATGACTACTGATAATTTCTATTATTATAATGCCAACTGAATTTCGCTATTTTACTAAATGGTAAGCAGAATTCTTGTTGCTGTAAACATTAGGGGCCCCTGCATATTTATATATTTGCCCTAATCATGGGGTTAATTGTTGGGGTTTAACGCCCCAAAACCACGAGATGAATATGAAGGACACCGTAATGGAGGGCTCCGTTATTTTCGATCCCCTGGGGTTCTTTAACCTGCACCTGTATCTAAGCCCACGGGTCTCGAGCATTTTGCCTCCATTGAAATGCGGCAACCGCGGCCGGGATTCGATCCCGCGACCTTCGGGTCAGCAGTCAAGCACCGTAACCACACTAGACCAACACGACAGGTGACGTATAAATTAATTAATTAATTAATTTTTAATTAATTAAATTCTTTGCGGACCTTCAAAGGGCGTGGTTGTGCAACGAAATAATATTAAATTTCAAGTTCTTTTAAGAAAATCGTGAGCAGGCTTGAAAACGAATGCTTGAGGAATAAGACCGTCCAATATCCATTCAGATGGCATGTGGCGAAAGGTTTTCGTAGATTCTATGCGGCAATAAAGGTCTCTTAATAATTTCCCGCATGCAAACCACATGCGACATGGCCTGGTGCTGAATCACATTGAAGTTAATCTAAAATAGAATAGTACGTTAGAGGCGCATCTAGCGTGGTCAACAATGCTTGTTGACTTAAAGCACTCAGTATCGCGCACTATTTCTAATGAATACGAACATGTCGAAATTCATGAAATAATAAATTATATTTTCTAAATTTAGGCAGCGAATTCGTGAGAGATGCAGAAGTGAGACACTCTCTCTCTGAATTGCACGTAACTATTTTGCTCAAGTGGCTTCCTCAGCGTGTTTTTTTAGGAATCCAGTCGCCGACGAAAACAATAGCAATACGTCAGTTTTCCTTAGGTGAGTCCCGACTTGAACTATTGTCTCTTCATAGACTGCAGCAACTGTCGTAGCTTATACTCTGAACCGATAACTAATATTATTTGAGTTCTGTGCAGGCTAGATTCGGGTTCGTTTCGAGGATACCGGTTCCAGATTGCTGTTTTGTTTCGTCACAAAGTAAGGCTCCGTTTCGGATCGACATCCCTGGCTATGTTCTAAGTTTGACCCACCATGGCAGTGGTGCATTTAGCAAACAAAGAAAAAGAAGAAATGCGGCGCACAAGAACGTGGAGTCTTCGTTTTAGGAAGACATTGTGTGCGCTTAGAAAGCACGTCATTCAAAATTTCGAGGGCAATGATCTCTCAAGGTTGATTGTGAGAAGATTAAAAACGTTGTAAGCCATTTATAGACCATAATCTTCAGTCACTGCTTTATAGAATACTGAATATACTCACATATCAAGTTGCCTAAACAGGTACTATCGATGGGTGACTTCAGTCTACCCAATATTGAGTGGACAACCCTGTATCATGATAACGTCAGTGGTACAGCTTCTGAAATTTAAAAGATTTGAGGTAGGTATGACACGTCTCAGCCAACTGAGAGTTATAAAACACTGCGTAACATTTCATTTTTCAAACATGTCCCGAGGAACACCATACATTGCACATGCAATGGCCGCGCCCACGTAATACCCGCACCCAAAACTTTGTTCAATAATGCGCCAAAAAAATTTTTTTGAGAAGGTTAGCAGCATAGGTCGGCAAAAAAATCTGGAGCTCACTCAGAGTCGCTCATAAAATATGTTTGGCCCTTAGGGATCACTCGGACTTAGACTTCCCAAAACTTTCCTCAAGTGGACTCACTCGAACTCATACTCACCATAATATTACTCACTCATACTCATACTCACGGCTTGATATGATTCTGAGTGAGTCTGAGTGAGTCGATTCATGAGTTGGCATATGATCATCTGCATTCGCCCATGATGTCAATGCTCTTTAACAGCAATATCTCGCATAGTCGGTGCTCTACTAGGCACCTTTTCATCTCGTACATTTGAATAGTGGCTGCCTCCCTAGTAAGGACATTTTTATCGAAAGAGATGACTCGCGAGATATTTTAATCAGAATTTCCCGTGAAAGAACGTGGCAGGGGACCCCTCCTCTCCCACTTCTTTCACGGGAAAAAAGTCAAGGCACCTCACTACCTCCCCTCCTCAAGGCTCTGATCAATAAATATTGAGCTGGCGTATGAACATTAGTGCTTTCAAGTATGCGTGAGTAAACGTGAGCATAAACGAGAGCCGGCGTATGGCTGAGACTAATGCCTAAGTTGAGCTTTTATCACCATAGGTTGGCACAAAAGTGTGGAGCTCACTTTGGCTCACTCAAGAGATTTATTTTGATCTTAGGGCTCATTCTGACTCGGACTCACCAAACTTTTCCTCAACCAGACTCACTCGTACTCAGGCTCACCAAGATTTTTTCTCAACCGGACTCACTGGCACTGAAATTCACCAGGGTATTACTCACCCGGACTCACTCAGACTCAGACTCACGGCTCGATCTCAGTTGGAGTGAGTCGTCGACTCATGAGCGAATTTGCCTACTTATGATTTGCAGTGATATTCGTTGTGTGTAGCGAGAATTTCAGTGTTTTTTTTTTCATTTCCAGAGGGTAAAACATGGCAGCCGTGCCGAGTTTCTGGTGCTTCCAAGTAGGAAAAACAAAGCCTCCGAGATTTAGCAGCTGTCGCTCAGGCGCTGTCGTCTACCGAACAGCACCTACTGGACGGCTGAAGAAGGCATCGCTTGTTGATGTGGCTGTGTGACACTGGATGTTCGAAGCGTGGGGTGTGGTTTCCTTCAAGACAGCAGAGAAGAGCTTCCAGGTCACTGGAATGGTCAACAAATTCGATATAACTGAGGGCGACCTCACCGACACACAGGCGAGCGTGAGAATGCGACGAGTTAAGAGGAGGAGGACGAGGAGTGTCATTCTTGCAACTTCGTGGAAGTGACAAAAGTTGTTTTTCGCTTCTCCCATTACAAGCAAGAACTAGTAGTTCAATGAAGGTAAGTAGCCTTGAAGACATGCAAGAAAAAAAACGTTTTTCTCCGTGTAGTGACCATACCCGCAATTCCCCTCCCCCCCCCCCAATTTCGGGGGAAAAAACGTGGGGTCATTACACGAACATATACGGTAGATATTGTACGCTTTCCGAGCGCATTCAACAAGTAAGATTACGCGGTTAATATTCTCCGGTTTTTTGCTTGTAGCTACGGGGCCTCAAAGCAATTGTTTTAAGATACCCGGCGCGCAAACACGGACACAACGGCGGAAAAGAAAGAAAGCACGAAAACTCATCTGCGCATGCCCAGGCAAGTGGCCATGCCTATCAGTTCGGCACGCGTGGTGGTCACGTGAGAGATAACCAGTTAACCAGTTATCTTTTACAAAGGCTGATATTTGTTTCGTGAAACATCAACAAATTTACTGGTTGCCGTATGGGTATGGTGTATAAGATTCCATGAAGGTACTTCGAGGGAGGGGGGTGGAGGCGGGCTGGGGTTAGAGGGTGGTGGGGGGGGGGTTCCTTTTTTTTTTTACTTCTACATCATGCGTCACTCTCCTATCAGCTGCACTATTTTGTTATCTAGACAGGTTGCGCTGATTTCTTTTAATACTTTTAGATACGCTGATACGTGTGATTTGTTTCCCTTTTCTGTAAGCTTGTGTGCCTTACGGCTCCATTTGTGTATGAAAATTTGAAACTGTACAGTTTCCCACCTGCATGGTCCTTTGTGACCGCAGTATAGTGTAAATAAATAAATAAATAAATAAATAAAGCGCACAACACACAAAATACACAACAACTAGACAGGACAAACGCTCGTGCTGTACAGTTCTTCTTGTATATTTTGTGTGTTTAGCGCTTCCAGGTACCTTCATGGATCAGTACAAACTCGCCCAACTTTCTGTTCTTCTAAACCAAAGTTTAATATTCCGTTTAGCTGCGGCCGCTTCTACGTAGCGCAGACGGGCGTCTGTGTCAACCAGAACTTAAAAGATCGCCACCCAGAGGCTCACCATCTAATCTACCTTTACATTGTCGAGAGTTGCACACCAAAATTCGATAAATGCGTGATTTTGTACTGGCACAGGAATGAAGAAACGCGTCCAATGGTTCAGGCCTGGTATATCGATATTAGTGGTCGCGCATGCGCAAGCCAACCATCGATTGACCTGCATAAGAAAGAAATCAAGTGTCTGAATAGTTATCTCTCGCGTAAACTCTCACATTTGCCGAGATGATAGGCATCGCCACTTGCTGGGGCATGCGCAGATAAGTTTTCGTGCGGTCTTTCTTTTCCGCCGTTGTACCCCTTTGCAGTCCTTGGTCGGCTTTTCTTGTGTCTTGACTTCACTATCATGTCCTTGTTTGCACGCCCTGTCTCTTTAACATGAATATCTACCTTCTATCTCCGCTCTCTGTCATGCTAAACTCAAAGCAATCCCTACAGTATTCACAGACTGCATATGTATTGGTGAGGCATACAGCCCTGTGCATAATACATTTGACCATTTTCTTTAACACTTCTTTTCATATTTACAAGTTTCAGCTGGCTCATGTAGGAAAGGGCCTTAGCAGAACGACATTCAGCGCCCATGTCAAACCTGTTGATAGGGATAACTCTGGCTAGGTAATGCTTTAGGCAAATTGTATCGATGATCTGCTTAAGCACAGAGCCATGGACACTTCAACTGCAAGTAAGCGTGCCTCTGGTAGTCAACATGGGAATGTATAGCCGCCCATTTTTTTAAACCTGAACGCGCGAGCGTCGACCACCCAGTCGATAAGTGCCGTATAACGAAGCACGGTGGCGAAATGAACGAGAATACACGCATGTGCCTGATGAACAGTCCTGTGCAGCTGTCTTCTGCTAGGCTGTTTCGGGAACCGGACACCGGGACGCGAGGAACCGGCGCTTATTGACTCGGTGGTCGATGCTCGCGTGTTCAGGTTTAAAAAATGGGTGGCTGTACGCTTTAAAATTCGTTCAACGAAATCGGATGGAACACTCACCTGATTTCTCTTGTAATCTATGCGAAACTGGGGCACGTAACGGGTGAGCAACCACGCGAGTAAATAACGCACCTAAAGCCACACAAGCGAAAGGCAAGGCGCTTCGACTGTCCAGGTGTTTGCCTGGAATCGACGTAGACAGGAAGAGCGATCTTTAGCCGAGAGAAGTGGCATTGTGGCTGTTGGCTGCCGGGGCTGACAGCAGCGAATGTGGACGCACGCCATTTGTTATCGGAACTTCTATTGCGAGCGGCCCTTCTTAGAACAGAGAGCAAGTGTTTTGTATTATTCCGCTCCAGTGACACTAGATACAAAACGGCGGTCAGCTTATTTTCTTTTTGCGTTCCAGAATGAGAAAAGCACCGCGAAAACAAAGGAATTGCGAGGATTTCTGTGGGTGACGTCATTTGCTACACTGACGTAACATGTTGCTGTAAATGGAAGCGCATGAAATCGTGCCAAACAGTGCCACATTAGCGAATGCAGAGAGGATAAATACCTTCTTTTAATGTATTAAGGAATGGGCAACGGTTTTACCGATAGATTAAAGTACACATAAGTACAGATCCTCAAAGCACACTGATACCGTGTCCGTTGTGGACGCATGCTGCTGGTGTGCAACCGAGCGCGATATGAAGGTTATCGCACGGGCGTCGACCTGCCTAACGTCCTAGGGGCCAAGCGGCACGTTTTGGAGCAGTGAAAATCAAGATTGCGCATTGTTCTCTATTTTGTTGGCCATTCCATGCTGCAACAATCGTCCCTACGACGAACTCTACACCCTTTCTCTCTATTTTGAGGCTTCTATTTGTTGCGATCGGGTGTATTCTTTGTGGGCTCTTATCTCCGCGGGCGATTACAAAATTACTAGGAAAGATGTGTTAAAGCTGCTGTTGGCAAAGCTTCATTTAAACAGCTTCTTCAGACGGGAGTAATCGCAGCGTAAGGAACAGCAAAAAGAGTGAGTGAAGCTTGTGTGCACGGTGTAAGAATATTCAGGTGTTCACACTGCGCCCGCCTGCAGTGTAAGCGAAATTATACCCAGCCAGGGAGGTTTCGGGGGGTGATGCTCCCGCCCAACTCTGGTGGCCTCACTCAAACCGGAATGCTCCGGAGCATATACATTCGTTTTCCACCGTTTTACCCCTGTGGGCGATTGGACGGAGGAAAACGGGATGAATTCCCTGATTTTGCTCCGGTGAATGCTCCGCAAATACTCCGGCGCATCGCTGATGCTTCGGTGAATGCTCCGCAAGTGCCCCGGCTCATCGTTCAGCGGCTTTCATTGGCTGCTGGAGGAGCGACGTAGGCAGCCTCGCCGGGCGGCCGATCCCCACAAACCAACATGGCGCAGGCCAAGCCAACCCGAATCGAAGTGCAGCGAGGATTGGGCGAACCCTTCGGTCGCGTTCGGGAAAAGGAAATCGTTCTGTGCAAGCGACTACAAGCGTCAACAAAGGTTGTCATCGACAGAAGGGAGTTGTGAGAACCTTAATCGTGGGAATGGTTCCGTGTAGCTACAGTGCAGCGAACGACACATTGTGATCTCGCGGGAGTGGCGAACGATCCGGTGGTCCCCTGGTGCGGCGCAAACTAGTGAGTGAGCTCTTCTTGAACTTATCTGTGTTATTCTCGTCAAAAAGTGCTAAAATTGGGTAATTTTGTGTTGATAACCAAGCAGGTTAACAACACTAGGCAAGTTTACAAGGAACAGCGCTAAAAAGACGGGACAAGAAAGAACATGGGACCACGGCGCTGTGGTCCCCTATTCTTTCTTGTCCCGTCTTTTTAGCGCTGTTTTTCACTCGTAATCATGAACCAACCAGCCCAAATGCGTATCTTACTGCAAGGTTTACAAGATGGCAGTAAATAATTCAGCGGAAATTCCGAAAATGCGTTGTTTGGACCATGTGTTTTTCTTTCTTAATATGGAATAACTTCGCTAATTTTAAGCACAACCACTGTAATATCTGGAGCGCCGATTGCCTCTCTGTAGATATGCATTAATAGAAAACATCATAGTTGTGGGTTGATTCGATAAAAAGTTATTAATTTTTATAAGTAAACCTAATTGGTTAAAAGACCTTTTTGGTTTGGTTGGTATACATAAACGGTAATATTTGTCCTTTCTCCATATTAATAAATACCAGGTCGAGGCCTCTCATTACGCATACATTATTTTGATTTATCCTGTAAGCTTAATTAATAAAACATGCAATAACAGAAATCAGCTTTAATTTGTTATAAATTTAGCGAAAGCAGCTAGGGAAACGTGTTTGGTACAGACTTTTAGAACGTATGTACGTACTCATTTTGGTGAAAAAATTATTTTGATTGTATAAGTGGTATCTGAGCCATTAATCTAGAAGTATAATTGACATTTCGGGAGACGTGGCGCTTTCATGATAAGAGAGGGGGGAAAGGGGTTGACGAGACCAGTGACGAGGAATGCGAAAGGAAGGTAGGGGTTGCTTGGCAGAACAGGTTGTGGGGAGCTTTGACGTTTCTGTGGATGGGGGGGTTGGTGAACGCTTATTTCTGCAACCCATTTAAGAGCACCGCTCAGCGTTGTTGGGCGAAGGAGACATGGTAGTGAAAGAAAAAAAGAAAAGAGGGCACCTGCTTGAGAAACTGGCAGTCTTTTCTGTGTTGTTCATGGGAGAGAGAACTATCGCGCAGCTGCATTTTTTTTCTGTGGTTCAGTCCTGCTGCCATGGACCGTGAATGCAGTCCTTTTTTTTTTTTTTTTGAGGAGGGGGGAGGGAGGAGTTAAATTTCCCCGACCAAACAGGTAAAACTCAAAATGTTCTGCCTTCATGTCCCGTTTCTCTCTGAGAATAAAACACTTCTTTCTATATCTCTCTGACCGAACAGTGCGCGAAGACGAGACATAGTTTTGACCTGGACGATGCAACGACGCTGGCTTGTGAACAGAAGAAGGACGAGGAAAATTTCCTCGAATCCTGGAGCACGCGTCGTGACATCTTGGCGTGCATCACCATCCAGGGCCTCCTGCCGGACATCTGCACGGACCTGTGGGTTGAGTAAACTGGTCGACCTCCCCTCATTTCTGTCAGTGTACTATACTGATGATGCAATTGGCATAGGTGACGTATTGCTTGTACTTTTGATTACTAATTTATTTCGTTAAGTAGGAGTAAACTTTATTTTGTGCTCGAGGCTGTTCATTTCGAAATGATACATGCTCATGCAATAACTACTTTGAAAAATGTTCATTACGATAAGTTTCACGACAGAGCGGGCGTTGCAAATAAAAAAAATGCAACGCCAACTTCTCTCGAAGACTCTTGCAAAGCAGAATGAAGGTACGCTCTTCTTCAGAACCGGCCGCAAGCATACAAAATGTCAGTGCCTAATATGCTGGTGAGCACATAATAAAATACGACTGTAATAATCAGCAATAATATTTTATAAAATTAGCAAGTTAATCGGGAGAGGTATTCCTGATACTGTCTTCGAGAGTACCAAAAGTCGCTCATTTGTGTGAAAAAATACTTTTGAATCGAGAGGTATCGAATTAGAAATATATGGAAAAACTTTCGCCCGTTTTGAACTTTGTCCGCGGTACGGAGGTGTGTTTTTATCATGGAGCGGCTGGCTTACACTAGAGTACATGCATGGGATCTGCTTCTTGATATTGAGCGGTCGTCCCGTCTTTTTTGTGCGGTCCGTTTTAAGAACCTGGGTGTTCTCATAGACTGGCAGACTGTATGGAATTTAATGAGTACCCGTGGCTTCAGCGTCCTCTGTTTTCGCGCCTCTGGCATGATTTGCAGTTCTCATGTATATGTTTTTGCTAAATTATGTAGGAAACAATTAGCTGAACCGTTGCGTCGTCAGTGAATCTGATGGAGGGTGCTTCGGAGATGGTGAAGTTGTTCCCGGCGGCTACGCTTTCTTCGTTTGTTGTGCATCGTTTTGCAGCATTCTGGGCTTAATTTCAACGCGCTGGGCTTAAAACTTGAGTGCTGCTGATTTCATGCGATCTGTCTTGTGTTCTTTTTTGGTGGCTTTTTGTATTTTTGTTTCTTCTTGTCTTCTTTTCCCAAATGGTGGGTCATCAGCCACAAACTGCAGCATA